>CM067381.1:56772515-56893893 GCA_034510155.1 Eucriotettix oculatus
GTATTCGCGCCAGAGATCCTACAATAAGACGTTCTTAAATTACTTAAATTATGAAAATATTGTTTCTATAGTGAGTGTCAGAATAACTTCGCATAATTCGAACAGTAGTATTGATATATTAAAGTAATTACTGTTCATCGTTAAGGACCTTATATTTGTTGGATGCCCATTTCCTTCTCCCCGTAAAATCATTTTTATGCGTTTTCAATAGACTTGATATTAAAATCCCAAGTAGTCATTCACTTTTACTGGCGAAAATCATTCTTATTATAATTATTATTCCGTAATATATGTTGTGAACTTTAATAGTGTAACCATATTATGTCAAATACAGTTTAGCATTAATATTTTTTATATTTAATCTTGTTTGATATGAGTCATTTAAATTTTCATTTACAGGATTTTAAAGTTAATAAAGAACATCAAATTGACAATCCTAATAATAGTAATAGTCAAAATATTAGCACGAGTTTTTCCAAGAATATTTATTATTTCAATTAATCATGTTGGTCACCCAGGTTTTACAGTAATTATGGGTTCATTCAATTGAGTTTAAATGAAACTACTTTCATTGTAGAAATGGTCCATTTTACAATGTAGGTGAAATATTATCTTTAAATTTACTCATGTTAGTTAATGCATGTTTGTATGACTAACTGCATTTTATTTTTAGTAGTCCTGTGCCTACTGCACAGTCATTGTTACACTTTTCTGTTGAAAGTTACATTTGTTTGCACCTGTTATAGCTTTGTACACTCTTAGCACATTCACTTGTATGGTTGCCTAGCACTTTATTTGATTTAGAGAGCCATTGTATGTTGCAATTATGTTAAAATATTATCATCATTAGGAGTTGCATTTGGAATGCCTAAGAAATTTGCTGGAGAAAATAGCAAGGCTGTTGCTGCAAAAGCCCGAAAAAATGCAGCGAAAGAAGAAGAAAATGCAAAACGTCAGCAGCAAATGGAAGATGCATTCTGGCAAGATGATGACAAGCATATAGCTAAAAAACAACAGAGAAAGTTAAGTTGTTATCTATAACATTTTAACTTGTTAATTATGGTGAACTTTGAATCACATTTCATAGAAAAGTTTGATGCTGATTGACACTAGCGATACCAATTTAAATATGACCATTCTGGGTGGTACTTTACTTTTGGAGATGTACCTGGTTTTATATTACTAGCACCAAACTGTTTATTTTTCAAAATAGCTACACATCTAAGCTTTCAAATTCCATCAAGAAAAATTGTCTATTTGCAATAGGTGCGGAATTTTTGTCAAGTCACATTTTTGGTGCCAAAGTAACCCAACTTTGTGGCACTTCTTTCTTTACATTAAAAACCCTGCCAAGCTGATTTGTCACTTTGTTATGAGCCCTTGTATAAGAATACTTACATTTCACTTGTTAAATAATAATGATAATCCAAAAATAGACTATTTAACCCCATTTTTCTCATTACTTTTCTTGATGTAGTAAATTATAGAAAATCATTTTCATAAAGTTCTTTATTAAGAAAAGTTCGATAAAATCCCAAAAATAAAATAAGGAATAATCAGGATTAAAAAACAATTAAAATGAAGTCAAATGAATTCATTGTAAGGTAATAAAATTTATGTCGGCAATAAAAACTACTCGATTCAGTCTGTGAATAATTTGGAATGTCTTGTACCAAATTATGTAAGGAGAATTAGGCCTTGTCCACAATTTTCCTCTTTTGGTCATTGCAGATACTTATATCTCATTCTACTCATAATGGTGAGACATCAGCCCAGGGTTAAGTTTCCCACAGTATTTTATGATAGCATGCCAGTCATTTTGTTGTGTAACCTCCACCTCATGAGCTCATTCAACAGCAATGGGGTTGATTGTAACAGGCTATTGACCTTGGGCATCCAGTTCTGCTGACAAGTTGGGTACCTTCCCATTCATATAAACACATGTAAAACATAAACTACTCATTTCAAACCGCAATCTCTAGCTGAAATTATTGTGAAGAAATTATTAACATACCAGGGACGTCAGAAAACAGGATTTGTCACTCACTCAAAGAACACTGCTAACTTTTGCAAAAACTGTGAAACAATTTAAAATTATCACTGAAACTCATTGATAACACTTTGCCAACTTTTGCAAAAACTGTGAAACAATTTAAAATTATCACTGAAACTCATTGATAAGCATAACAACAACAAACAGCCTTTCTATAGTATCACAATGAGGATGTGAAGGCATGTAGTCCCTTACAAAACTTAAAAAGTCAACACCAGTACCACTACAGAGCTCTGGTGTGCCCATCATAAATTTGGTGGGGGAGGGGGTTACAGCATATTAAGCTAAGTAAAAGAATTTCAGAACATTATGACTTCTTGTATGGTCTTATTCTTAAGATTAAATTCAAAAGGACTTTCAAATTTTATGCTGTTCATTGTCCATATTCTATCTTATTATGAATTGATGAAGGAATCCAATTTTGAAGCATTTGCTAAGTTGAAAGATGTATATATTTACATATATAAGGAAAGAGAGATAGAAAGTAGGTGACTTACCTGAGGTTCATAGATGGTAGACACCTTGATCGGCTAGCCGATCACTGGAAATGTCTTCCTAACTTTCTGATGAAGGAGGCAGTGCCACCGAAAATAAGTAAGTCGCCTACTTTCTATCTCTCTTTCCTTTCCTTATTAATTGTTATATATATTTCTTAGCCTCCCATTTGAAGAAACATTTTAATTCACAGGATGAGCAAATGAAGAAAAAACAAGCATCACTAGAGAAAAAAGCAGAGTCCAAGGCCCTATTAGAGCAAGAAGTTAATTCATTACATACCACTGGAAAGCAGCCTATTGCCAAAATAACACAAGCACAGATCCAGGTAAGTTTGCAGATTTTGTAGTGAAAATAATTAAATTTCTGTAGTTTAAAATGTTTGTAATATCTTATAACATGTAATTCTGTTTTAATATTAAATGGATTATTCTACTATCATTAAGTACATATCATTTAATTTGTTGTTTTATTCACAACACATGTTAGGATTAATTTATGGGATAGTTTGCATCATACCTGTTGATCAGCATTATTATGGTTACAGTTTTATTTATTAAAACTAATACTAAGAGGAGTGGCAGCTAAGTGTTTAAGCGATTGGCAGCCAATATTGTTTAAAAATTATTGTGCAGTGATAAAAAGTAATATTTAAAACAGTGGACTGCAGCTGAGGTGTAAAGTGAGCCAAATAAAGCTTGTGGTAATTGTACTAGCTTTTAAAAACATATACAAGGTTTCTTGTGAAGAAATGATTAGTGTAAATGTTAAGCAGCACAAAATGCAGTACTTATATGTTTGAACAATTGAAAGGATTTCTTGCTATTGTAACATGGTGACACCAGCCCTCAATTTTCAATTTCTTATTCCTCTATATATTAATTATTTTGACAGATCACATCAGCCTTACTTTACACAATAATTTTAATGTTATAAAAATAAATTATTACAACCTTTGTGAATTACTTTTTATAGGTAGAAAATGAAAAAAGACGCCTTGCCGCAATGAAGCAGCAGAAGGAGCAGAAGGAGCCTGAAACACATTTAGAAACTCCACTGGAAGCCAATATCAACAAGGTGTATGTTGAAGGTGAACAGGCACATACCATCGATGAGGCTATTTCCATCTTAAGGTATTTAAGTTTGGGTTCTTGTTAAAAAGTTCCAAAAATATTAGCATTAATACATGATCATTAAGAATATGGATGACTTTGTCTAAGAGAAGGGTTAGATTTTTTTCATAGTCAACAATTGCAAAGTCAAGGGTTAGATTAATAGGCCATGTTTTGAGAAACCGGAGTCTAGTATTAGAGGGAAGTAAGTGTGGTTAGAACAGAAGAGGGAGCCAAAGGATGGAATCTGCTGTGTATATTAGGGGGATGTTGTAGTTACATGGAAATGAAAAGGCTCGTACAGATTAAGTTGGCATGGAGAGTTACACAAGACCAGTACAAAGTCTGAATACAACAAAAGCATGTTCTATCTTTTGGTTTCGACTATTGTTTATTCTTATTAAATCCATTTGAATGTACCAATATGTTGCTTTCTTAATTAAATAAACTGTCTGTAAAAGGTCATAATTTGCTTACTAAATTTATTAGTCATAAAATAAAACCGTTTATATATTGTAAAGTCTGTTACCTGTTATTCAACAAATAATATATGTAATTTAAATTAGACTGGTTGATATGTCTGACTGGGAAGGAATATTATAATCAATTTTCAACTTAAAACTACTGCGTCAAATACAATTAACTAAAATTTTTGTTTTCAGTGTGAAAGATAAAGATGTTGATAAACACCCAGAAAAAAGAATGAAAGCTGCATATACTGAATTTGAAGCTGAAAATCTTCCTAGAATAAAGATTGAAAATCCAACTCTTAGATTGTCTCAGTTAAAGCAGGTGCTGAGGAAGGAGTGGATGAGATCACCTAAAAATCCACTAAATCAGTTATCATCATGAGTGGTGCTTTAATTATTGTGCAGTTGATGTGATAATTGAGAAGTTGCTGTTGTTATACAATGGTTCTTTGTGAGATCAATCTTTATTTAACATTTTACAAAACAGAGATTACAGTTCAAAAGACTTTGAAATTTTATTATCTTGTACTTCTAATTTTTGTTATTCCTACACTGCATCCTCAAAAATTATTAATTATAATTAAATTTTTAGTGTGTATGAACAGCATATTAATTATTTTGTGAAAGTAATCTTACAATTTTCTAATTCATTCCTTTTGTTCAAGAAAGAATTAATAAAATTTTCAGTATCTGAAATAATGTATTAGCATTTCAAGTTTCACTACATATTTATTCAAGCTGTGCATTTAACATCACCATTTCATTTGTATAATTATTAAACTGGATTCATATCATAGGATTAATTGGGAATATGGTCATAATAGAATTCTTTAAAAAATATTGATGTAAAAAATATGTAATTTTTATTTACATAAATGACAAAATACAAAACACTTAATTTGCAAGTATATACAGTGTAAATCGGATACTATCAAAAATTCATTTTGAAAATGTTTAATAAAAATAAATGTTTTTCATATGTTTCAATGCTTTTACTTAATGGCATTTGTAAAAGAAAATGCCATTTTAAAGATGAAAATATCAATCTCTTAAAGAAACACTATGGTTTTTCAGATCTTTAACGTTTTGCAGTTGCATGTGCCATTTCAATTCTCGTTATTGTATTTACATGGAATACAGTTTAAAAAAGTGTGTGGCAAAATCAATGTTTCTCATTGAAATGGAGCAATTTTGAAATAGAATCTATGATGACACACAAAAACTGCTTTATAACATAGGCAAAAATTTAGTCATGTCTACTTTTTGAGCCAAAATTACAACTGCTTATAAATCCCCGATGACATCCTAAACATCAAATACATAGGTTTGACATTATATTATCTTACAAATGTGAACATAATATTTGCATTGGTAATAAATACTTCCCAATGATTTTAACAATCTATGTCTAGGTGTTGTACTGAAGCTACAATTGATCAAAATATGACTCTGGAAAACCTGAGTTACTCATTTACTGTATATCTACAATTTTTTTTCAAGTGTTAGGTAAAAAGGTAGAAAGGGTATTTTGTACATTACTGAATAATATTCAGCCATATAGATACAGCAGCTGCACATGATTGCACTAGTTTATATGTAATTTTTTGATGAAAATGAATCTTGCAAAAAGTAAATCAAATTTTATCCCAAAGAGAAATATTACAGCAATCTAAAGTTTAACAACTCCACCAGTCTATGAAACAATCTATCATGTGAATCAGTTTTTCGGGAGTCTCAAGCATTGAGAAATGGCCAGCTGTTGGAATGACTTCTAAAAATGATCTTGGAATGGTCTGAAACAAATAAATTAACTTGAATTACATGTATTCTTTCATTTTTATTAATGATTTTTTTTGCAACATTGTTAGCAGATTAGGGAGGATGTGGGATATGCGGAAATGAAAAGGCTTGCATCAGACCAATCTTAGGACTGAATACCAAAACAGTTACATATAATTTTATACAAAAAAACAAACTAAATTCATGAAAGATAATTGGAATAAAAAGTAATCTTAGGTATTCACAAGAATAATAAAGCAAAAGGAAAGTTCAAGATACATTTACATCAGTGTTAAAATTTTCAGAGGCACCACCCCCTTTATCAAAAGATTAGGAAAGGCATTTTGAGTGATGGCCAGCCAAATACATACAAGTCAGAAATTGATATTGTCAGGCTAATGAAAACAATTGATAAGGACAGGAAAGAGTGTTAGCCATACATGTATACCCCTTTTTAGTGTGTGTGCCTGCGAGCATCTCCCCAGCCCCTATCAATTCTTCCATGACCTTCATTGAGAGACAAAGTTGGTGACCTGGTGGGGTATTGTTTAACAGCAAAAGCTCACTGCGCTGCAATTTTGACTACTCGAACTTCATTTCTTTTCTCTCTCTCCTGTCCTTACCAACTGTATTATATATATTAATACAAGAAAGACTGTGACATTAACAAAATCGATAAGGACAGGAAAGCGAGAAAGAAATGAGGTGAAGTTGAAGTCACTATTGTTGATAGTAAATCTTCTATTTGTTTTTAAACAACTGGGGATAAAGAGATGCATTCCATGTGACTTGCAGGGAACTACAAAAATGTTAATTTTCCAGAACCTCAGCTCCTTTCTTCAGGCAAGGAGTTGCTGCACTGTATAGTGACCAGTGGATATGTAACTATTTAAATTATGGAACGCCAACTCTCTCTCAAGGATAGGTTGCAACAGCGGAGAAGTAATGTAAGAGAAACAGCAAAACATTCAAACAAGAAACATAACACACACATGCAAATATAATTTGCACTTACTCTTTCCATTTCACATTCTTGTACTAATGGCACATGATTATCTTGCAATCCATGAACTAATAGAGTAGGCACAGCTATTCTCCTATGAAAAGTTGCATCACCTTCTGGCCAATCTTGTCCTCTTGCAATGTGTTCCAAAACATATCGTGGGACACCATTACTGGCAACATTACCTGTATCAATATGTTTTCCGCAAGGTGCATACAGGATATCTCTGTTAAAAATAATAGAAAAAACTAATATTGTTTTACTTAGAGACATAATATGGCCAGTGACATAGCAAGGGGATGTAGTAACTTGGTGGTTGGGGGGGGGACTAATGTTGTCTTAACTATTTTACTTCACTCTTTTAGCATAACCATGAAAATGTTACACATAAGTGCTTTTTAAGTATTATTTTAAAATTTATTATAACCCACTTTTTTTCCATTAAAAGGAATTCACTTCTCCTATTTCATTTTGGGAAACTGGAGAGGGGTGTAAAAACTTCAGTCGTTTCCATGAGCTGTTTTGGTTTAGTGCACAGAATCAATTCTTACGAGAGATTTATAAGAAGAAAATCTTTAGTATCAATCAGATGAATATAGAAATTTGTCAATAACAAGTGTAGTTGGTCTCATAAAATTAAATTATTTCCTGATAATGGGGACTATTACAAATTTTGGTTCAAAATAATTCAATTAATACACTGCAAGTTTTATTTATATGGTGCCACATGTGAGAAGCACTTGACTAAAACATTTTTGTAAGTTCTTAGACTCTATTGTTACTTAAATAAAATGCTCATCAAATTTACAAGTTATTTCATGCTAAACAGACCAAATGGATGTATATATTATTCTTTTAAATGAAATTCATTGTTTAAGTTTAAAAGAAGCTCAAATTTTGTGCATGTGTTCTTTACAATCTAGAAATCAGTACTGTTGGGGTTAGACACAGATACCATTCCCTAGCAGCGGGGGTGAAAAAATTCAAATATATAAAAACAGCAGATATTTGCACCCAAGAATTTTTTTTGGGGTAATTGACCCCAATTACTTTGACAGTGCTCCCTCCACAGTATTTGTGTACTGATTGAACCTCTTTCAGTTTGGAAAAGGACTATTCATATGAGTGTGGGGATGGAAGTGTCATATAAAAATAAAACAATCAAGATTGGTGTCAAGACTGGTGCAATGTGAGTCACTGGGTCTGATTCTGGCATTCAACATGCAACTTAACCTGAACATCAGTGCAATGGGAGAGAAAAAAGTGGTTGGCAATAATAACACAAAATCGTCCAATATTCCTAACTACTCTGGGATTATGTCCTGGGCTATTATAAATTAGTTCTGGAGCAACACAGGACCCCAGCTAGTTTATAAATAAATAATGAAATTAATCTGTCTTAATATAATAAATAAAATTCAATAAATGGTCAAAAGTCAGAAATCAAATTCTATTTCTGACTTTTTGCCATTCAGGGTATTTTATTTAAGAAACCTATTTTATATAAACAATATTGACCTATAAACAATTCTGTTCATAGGGATGAACTAAATTCTTCAATAATAGACAATGATAATGCTACTGGTAACAAAAACTTTTTTGATAAAGGTCAATATGTGCTATAAACCAAATGTTGAATCATTAACAAATATTACTTACCGTCTAAAGCCACACATTAAAAGTGGTTTCATAAAAGCAGTTAGGCATGGGGACATGGACGGAGGTCGACTATTTGCTGTACGTGGTGCAAGAGGTGTTGGACCTCCACCACTTATTAATACCAGTTGTGCAACATTTTGAGGTCTATAACGAGCTAAAGCTGCGGCAAAGCTGCACCTGAAGTATAGATAAAAATTTTAAATGTTACTAAAGATTTCGTAAAAAATGAAACCTACTGACTATTAAGAATTAAAGTACTGAATAAGTTAACACAGTAAATCTTAAACCAAAAACCCATATAAAAATATTTCAATTTCTAAACATAATTATATTCAACAATTGAATCATTCTGAAGTAATCAAAAAAGGATTTTAAAATGATGATAATTCCAATGAAGCACATTCAGTGCCGTATATTTTTTTCTGGATATAAAATATTCATTTGAGGCACTATGCGATCACAAATTGGGGAAATTACTCCAGGAGCATTGTAATATACAAGTTGCAAAAGCATGCAGAATATTAGTACAGATTGATCTATTTGTACACCATTTTTCAAAAGTCTGCAATTTTTAACCCTACCCAGCGTATAAATTCACAAAATTTTAAAGTTCTTAGAGGGGAACATGAATCAGTATAAGTACTGATGAATTTCACAAATACAAAACTAAAAATCGCTAAGCTCTACGACTGGACAAGCATCACCTTGTTGTCTACTAGATAGGTATTTACCATTCAGGGATAAATTTATACAACAGCCTTCCTTCAGTATTTTGCAAATCAGTGTAAAAATATTTTACTCAGTAAAGGAGTTTCTTGATCGTTCTCCTTTGAACTTAAAGTGCCTGTACAGCAAAAGTGTTGAATGTATTGCCATTCAAATTATTTATTTCAGAACTTTCTTTCTGTTCTAATTTTTGTACGGCCTGTAGTTTCAGCTGAAGGGCATGAAACTAAATTTAGGTTGTTCCCCACCCCCCTGCGGAACATCCCAGGTTCGATTCCCAGGCCCGGTCAACATTTTTCCTTTCTATTCTTCTAAAAGTAATTTTATATTGTATTTGTAGCTATGTTGGACAGACAATTTTTATTAAGATGTACCTCATTCCTCATTTGAGAAATGTATAAACCAAATCATTAATTTAAATTTTAAAACAATAGTCCACAGCACAAACATTTACTGTAACATTAGATCTTTATTAAAAATAAAATTGGACGAGTCATAGTAAATAAAATTGTCAATTTTTCTTACCCATAAGAATGGCCAATAACTACACATTTTCTTTGATCATTAACAAATTTATCAAATATATCAATTGTATCTTTCAGAAGGTGTTTAAATTCATACAAAGTTGCAATATCTGGAGCAGAACTATAACCATGACCTAACATATCAGGTGCTACAATTTCATATCCTTCAAATGAAAAGTGTTTAATTAATTTAAACCACAGATCTGATGAACACCCAACTCCGTGAAGGAAAAAAAGTAAAGGTTTCTGGAAACATTAAAAACAGTAATTTAATGAAAAAAATAATATTAAGTTCAGAACATAGATCATATAGCAATTCAAAATGTAAAATATAAGTATTTATTAACAGAAGGCTGGTTAGTATACAGCCTAAAACAGATACTGTAAAACACAATTTTAACAAGAATATACTCTTCATTTTTAAGCAAAATTTAAAAAAATGTTTCATTGCACTCCTTAGCATAAAATAATTCCAAATTTTAGTGATAGTCATGGTATTCACAGTTTGAAAGATAGTTCATATTTGCCACTGATTAGCAATTATTAAAAGTTGTGACAGAAAAAATTATTAAGGTTAATTACACAAATGCGGAGTAAACAGATTTGACGAGTAAAAGAAGAATGTTTCTTACAGTAATAAAGACAAGAACAAGGCACTGAAGCATGAACACACTAAACAAATTACAATCAGATGCAGTTTCATATTAGAGGACAGTTGAAGTCACAAATTCTTCTTTTAGCATTTATTTTCATCTTATTTGTACAAAAAATGTTCTCTGATATTTTCTCAACAAATTAAGGTAATTTTTCTGTTGCTTACAAATACTCATGTTCCTTAACCTGTTTTGTAAACCAATTGTGTCAATTAATAGATTAAGGGATAAATTAAACAAATATCGCTAGTCAATTATTTTGAAGAGAGTGGGTATTATCATGGAACTAATAACTTACATAAATTATATATTTAAAATAAAATACAAACGATGGCCAAAGTCAGTTCTTTGCATTTTATTTATAATATTCATATTAATTTAATTAAATATTTTCTCAGAAAATTAAGTAAATCTTTGAATTTAGGTTAATGAATCACACTAAGTATATGCTCCATTAAAATGTTATTTCAAAAAGTCTAAGAAACAAAAGATAAAAAAATAGTTCAATTATAATGATCACAAACAAAAATATACAATATGTTATACATACCGATCTCTTATTGTTCTTGCCATGCTCACAACTTGTTCTGCGAATATCCTCAGAGCCAGAGTTCAAGCATGCATATGCATCTTGCTTTGGTAATGCACTTGCTATATAATTATTAGAGGTTTGACTAATTGATTGATTGGCAAAAAAATTACTGCAATCTGTAACTTGTGTTTTACAGGATTCATCCAATTTTATTGATGCCTTACAAATATCAGCATCAAAGTTTAAATTTTCACCACTTAAATTGTTTCCCTTCTCATTACATACTTGTTGAAACATATAAACTTCATTGTTACCATTTGGACTGTAATCAGACTTTAATTTATTTTTACACATTTCCTTCCTACTTCTCTCATTTATATTATGTATTCGGTGCAAACTAGAATAATCTAAACAGTCTGTTGTATCTGGATCAGTTGTTAAACCTTGGAAAGATGGGTTTACACAGCCCTTCACTGAATGAGCAGGTAAGAATTCGTTGGGGAGACTGTTCCTCAGTAAACTTTCTGGTGAACTAACCAGTGGACTATTTGATTTACTGGACAAAGAACCACTATTGATATTTATACTGCTAATACTTTTAGTATGACAAATACTATACAGATCTTTTATAACATCACAAAATACTTTTTGTATTAATATTTCCACAAATCCTTCTATTGCTTCAGTGTGAGATTCATTAATCTTAGCTGTTAAACAGCCTTCAGATCCTTGATTACTTGGGATTACTTCAACATTTGCTAATGGATATACACTATTAATTATTTTTGAATCTCTAAATGACAATCGCCATGATGTCCTAAATGAACAGTTGCATGCATCAGTTGCCTTTGTCGGACGACTCCAGCGAGTAAACCAGTAATCTTCTGATGAATGTTCTGATAAATTTGAGATAACTGAAAAACTTCTGAGCTTCTTTCCATGGTGATTAATATCAATATTTGACGCATTTATATCGTTTAACTTTAAGTATACTTTATTTGTATCAAATACTTTGGCACCTTGTGTATCAGCTGATCTGAAGTAATCAAAGTGAATGACTCTAATACGTTTCTGTCGACTCAAGAAAATAAATTCACAATCAATTGGTCCTCCAAATTCTGGATACACTTTATTTTGTTGTTGAATACATGGTAACCATCTGAAGCAATGGCGTAAATGTTGACCCACTGATTCAAGCCATGATAAATCACAATTGTTGTTCATTCTGCAACATTTTTGCTAGTAAAATCTGAAATAATGAATAATTATTACAACTTTACTCCAGAAAATGTTAAATATTTCAGGTTTGAATAAGAAGAGCAAAGAACTGTCAAATTAATCAACAATTATTATTTTTTAAATGTAAACGTTAAGGAAATAAATGCTGCATAGCTTATAAAGCATAGTTATTTTGAACACTACTGTATGAATTAGAAAGCCAGAAATAAATTTTAAGTTTATACTATCCCATAACTGAGAAAGTAGAACGTTATTGACTCAAAAACTTAATAATTCATTAGGGAAAATATTTTAATTACTTGTTTGAACTAAGCTAATGGTAACTTTAACGTATTTATTAATATATTTAAATGACGAAAACACCAGTCACAACATCAAATAAGTTTCTCACGAAGTATATACCTACTCCATCTGTAAAACAATGTTTACAGAAACAAATTCAAGATTCTTACACAATCTACATCTTGGAACTGCTAGGGGAAACAACAGGATCACGTTCCCACGGAATCATTAACTATATTATTTATGAGTGCTGTACGAATTTAATTTGTCAGAGATATAAATAGTACCGCACCTAAATCAACAGGTGACATTGTTGCCACTGTGAAATATATAAACATAGCCTTTTCGCTGTGTCAATTGAATTGTTTTAAGGCCGTTATTCAATTTTCGGCACACAAAAGTTGTTTTTTCTTTCAGTTATTCGCATTATCTACTTGTTATTAATTTTTATGTTTACAACTGAATAAACATTGTATATGGTTTTTCTAATTAACTTCACAATTTAGTTATATTTGGATTAAATTTGAATTCAAATTAAATTTTTTTGTGAAAAGGTAAAATATTTATGTGCGCGTCTTTTCTGCTTTTTAATCAATATAATTATGCTTACACTAAACTAGTATATGCTAATTTTGTTATCACTTTCAATGTTTACTTTGGACAATTATTAACAAATAATGTCAATAAAGGTTTATCATTTTTGAAATTAAAGTGCGCTAATTATTTCATTTGTTGCAACATGCCCATTGATTAAATGCAAATAGGATCGACATCACTTTGCGTACAGGCGACGGACACGGAATTAATACTTAATTCTTCGAGAACATCTTCAATACTGAAAAATACCATATATCAACGTAAACACCGCTAGATGACTCTGTCGTAACTCGTAATATACAAGGTGTATATAGTAAAATATAGACATTGGTTGTATGTGATGCGTAATATCATCATACACGAAAACGAAACATCTTTGTTAACTCGAATGTTTTGCGACGTGATTTGAGTAATGGTGTTCGGTATTTTTCTTCATAATAATGGTTATTTGTAAATATTTTCTACAAGGAAACTGTCGTTTTGGCAACAGATGTAGATTTGAACATGCTGAAAGAGGATACGATCAACCCCCACACTACAACGGAAGAAATGAAGGCCACCAATATAGAACAAGTAAATTCGACTACACCACACATTCCCCAAATTCTAATATAGAAGATGCTATGCAACTTGTCATCAGTGAAGTGAGTAATCTGCTGCAAAATGAAAAGTGTGGACAGTGGCCGTTGTCATGTTTTGCACCTTTCAAAGATAGAGGTTGTTATCCTGGTATTGACGATTACTCTCCTGAGGAAATTAGATGGTTGACTTACAAAGCACTGAAATCAGGGAATATTGAACACTACAAACAACGAATTCAAGAATTATTTACCAGACATAAAATAGAAAAGACTAGCCTGCTGAATGTAAGCAAGGATAAATTTTCGGTTATCAGGAATATGTTGAGTGGGCAAAACACGACTTCCTTTAAAATACCTATTAATAATGCACCTGGGTCAGTTTCATCCCTCCCAAGTTTTTCTTTCAATTTGGCTCAACATGGTTTACAGCCTAATGTGAATTTATTTGGAAATTCATCACAACAATTTGTACAGCCTAATTCAAATGTGCCAAGTCTTTTTGGTGGTAATAATAATAATAACACTGCTACTTCACAACAGCCTCCTGCCAATTTACAGACCAGTGTTTTTGGAAGTAATACAGCTGTAGAACTACCGCCTGAAAATTGTAATAATCCTAATACAAATGTTTGCTCTGTGAATGTGTTTGGGGACAAAGTAAATGTATTTCCTCAGCCTGTGCAACAAACTTCTGTAACTGTCAACTTTGGTTTACAGCAACCACATGAAAATTATCAAGAGAAAGGAATTTATACCCCATTAGAAGATTTGACTGATGCTGAAATAAACATGTTTAAAATGCAGACTTTCAGCATGGGCCAGGTTCCAACTAAGCCACCTTCAAGAGACCTGTCAAATTGTTGAATTAAGTTGTTAAAATTTTTAAAAAAATTGCATGTATTATACTACCCAAAAAATCAATATGTTAATATTTTTGTAAGTTATATTTTTATGATCATCTTACATTTAAATAATACCAAGATTAACTTAAAAAATTAACTGATTATTGTCATTTACAGTTATTTGTTGCTACCTTAGTTACATAATTGTAGTCCACAACTATTTCCTGAAGGAGGAGGCAAGAATTTTTGAAAAACAATGTTAAGATTTTGAAGACCTCTCCTTCCGTCCTTATTCATTTACTAAAGACTTGAAGTAATTATTTAGGTGTGAAAAAATTGAATATAAAAAATTCTGCAAGAGGTCTATTTGAGGATTTTAAGTTAAGTTGACTGTTTGACATTCTTAATGTTTATCAATTTGTCCATACAAATTTTCTATTTCTTCAAAGACTGACATATTTGATATGAATGGATATGAACCTCATTATTTCATTAATATACATTATAATACTTACTTCTTATATCACATTGTACACTCTTCATTCACTTTAGTTTTATTTGTAGTTGCAATAAAGCTTAAGTAGTTTGTGGACATACCATAAATACACATTCATACCAATGATTGATAAATTTTGAGAAGTTTGCAGAAAGGATTAAATCAGGTTTTTACCTGGAATGTGTGTGTCCACAGAAATAATTATTTCACAACCTCTGACTCCCAAATAAGTATAATGGTAAAAACCACTTCCATCACAGATGCTCATAGATATAACTCACCTAGCATCTGAACAAAATATATAGTTTAAAGTAAAGAATGCAGAACATACCCTAGCATCATTGAAAAGAAATGTCAACTTAATTAATTTCTATTTCCTGAGAATAATTGTTCATTAGTTTCAAATTAATGTATCTACCCTTGTGTTCTCAATATAGTTTTTATGTGGAACTACCTGGTTAAACGCTTTTCTCAGAGCAAGAGACATTTCATTAGTTCCTGCAACAATTAACACATCTGCTTCTCATGGGGAGAAATAAAAACATCCAACCTATCCATGTCACATCTTGGTACAGCAATATGCATAATTTCAATAGCATAAGTTAAGCCAAATGTTATTTGTCAAAAAGAGAGCTCTGAGAAATTAATTTAATGAGGAACAAAAAAAGTTCATCATGAAATGTATTTATATCAATTATTTGTCTAGCCATTTATTGTTTGGAAGTAATTGAATTATGCATGTCTATGAGCAACTCATTTTAGTAGTTTTATTTGCTGTATTTATGCACTTATGTTTACAATTGACCACATTGCGAAACAAATTTGAATCTTGCCCTCTTTTTGGCCCCAATTCAGAAAATTGTCCAAATGAGGTAGAATATACTCGGTCCAATTGCTTGTAAGGTTGATTTTCTTGTGAGTGTAGAAAAGTATTAAAATATAATTACTATTTAAAAGGAAGTGCAATAAATCAAGAACAAAAGACTGCATAAATGTATAGAGTATTATTGTTTCATGACAGTACCCTTACAAAAATATACTATTTGCCATTTGATTAGTATTAAATTTTATGTGTAATTAATTGTCACTATTTTGTTTAAATGTTACTCAATATGATGTAACTAATCCAAATTCCAGTTAAATGTTTCTTTGTTTTTAATACTAATAGTCTGACTTTTACATATAGTTTTCATGTGACACTGAAGAGGACAATAGACTAAGCTTGAGCTGATTGGGGAGGTATTTTAGCATCTGTCAGTAATATGAATTTCTTAAAGAATATGCTAATTTAAGTTATTAAATCACATTTAAGTCTGAGATAATTAGCTAATCTTAGTTTGAGATTCATGTATCAATGTTATATAGAACTCTTTTGGCTTTTTAATCTGTATTGGCTAGGAAAACAGTTTTTTTAAAGAAAATATATACTAAAGATGTTAGAGGTTGTGCAAACAGACAGGAAATGCCCTACAATTGAACCACAAGTTTCCATGACATCACATTCGCTCAGCACCACTTGTCTCAGGTGCAAATCTACCTTTGAGTAATGTTATTGTAATTAAAGTGAACAACCAATTGTTCAAAATATTAAAAACAACAATAATTGCTCAAGATTAGCACCATGAGCTGTAATATGTGCATTACAACACTTCAACATCGCCTCTTGTATGTGGGCAAAAACACCTTCTCTTTAATTTATTAAGGGCAGCGGCAATCCACACAACAAGATATTGTTCATCTTTGACAAGCGTGTTTGACGGAAAGTGGTGTAGAGTGGATGTGATGTCTTTAAAATTGAGGTTCAATTTGAGGCAATTTCCTGTCCATTTGGACCGCGTTTTATTTAAAATTACTTGTCTCAGTGCCCCTCGTCACTATGTAGAGTTTTTAACCGAAATCACTATATATATGTCCATGTATACTGTGACACAATATATAGCGTAGTGGATGTGGCATGAATGTAAATTATTGCTGCATCATTGTGACATTAATTATTGCACTTGGACATTGAAATATAGTTGACTCGTAACAGCATATCAAAAGTTGATGATTCATGTGCATTTAAACAGAACTGAATTTTGATACATCAATTGCTGCTTTTAAAAAACTTCCTTTGAGAAATGAGACAAATGGTGTTAACATTTGTCACACCTTGAGTTTTATTTGTAAAGGTATTTAACTAACTGTTTGTACGTCTGACAGCAAGATATTTTTAAAATAATAATCCAATTTTGGAGAATGAATTACAATATTTAATATAATTTTTTTATAGAAGTTACACACTACCCACCAAACCTTGCAGTTAATTGTCACCTTGTGAATTACAGTTCGCAACAGAGTTGTTCGAGAAGGCTGGTGTTAAAGATATATATCAAACTAGCTGGCAGTACATGTACATTACTCCCAAAATAAGATGATTGTTGGGACATATAAGCACTATAATGCATTCTTAGTTTCAGTAATGCAAGGATTATTCAATCATTTTTTAACAGAGCAATATTTGCATTACTCAAACCCCAAGATTTGTTCATTGTTAAAATATTCAATTTACCTATTAATATTAGCTGATACCCCAACCATTGATGCATTTTTCTATAAAACCTATTAATTTTGAGTTCAATGTTTAATTACTTTAGTATAAAAAGGTTTGGGTAACAAGCTTAAAGTTTTTGCAGTTTAACATTCAGAGTTTGTGATCAAAACAGTTTCATTGACCACCATTAGTTGTTACAAAAATAAAATTTAAATTAATAATGTGATATTCATTTCCATAGGTATCTCAATACTTTTAGTTTTTGTGTCATTTACAAACTACAACATATTAATATCAATTTATTGACACAAACAATTAAGTTTATTTTCAAATTAAGATGCTGTGACATAAATATCATCATGCCAAACATTAAATATAAATAAAAAATTACAACCTTTTGTTCAAAATATCACCTCAAACAAATCTGAAAGAAACAATAATGTTGAACATTCAAAATGGTAATTTTAAAGAATAAATTTATTTTACATTCTTAATAATCTACATGAGAAATTTACAGATATATTAATTAGCTTCAATGTAAGCACTTAAAAATATTACTTCCTATACCACATTTGAACAGTATTCATTCTCTTTATTTTCTTTTGCAGCTGCAGCATTCCATATAGTAATGCTTCGGCTGTAGGTGGACACCCTGAAATTAAATCAACAGTAAATTAATATATTTAAAGATAATAAATTAATAAATATTAAACAAAACACACCTGGGACATATATGTCAACAGGAATAATTCGATCACATCCTCGTACTACAGAGTAGGAATAATGATAATAGCCACCTCCATTTGCACAGCTTCCCATGGATACAACCCATCTTGGTTCGGGCATCTTCAAACAAAAAAAATAATGCAGAAATTCTCCTTAATATACTATTCTTAATCTCAATACTTTCACCTTCCACAGTAGTCAAATATGCATTTCTTTTTCCATTTTAAATACTGTGTATTTATACAGGTTTAAGAATTTTTTTTCTATAGCCCTTACTCATCTAACAGACCATTTGAAATTATGAAGGCCATTATTTTTAAACTTCAGATTTGTATTAGTCCTACAATTTATTTGCTGTATAGGTAATGTTATTTACAAATGTTACCTTTGAATAGTTTTGGCATAAAGCCAATGTAATGATTTATACATCAATACTTAAGCAACCCTGAAACAATATGCCCTATAACGAAGTTAATATGATAAAAAATATAATTACTGCAAATGATCCTTACAAATCTTGCTTGAATATTCATCAAATGAAAAAAACATTGGCAGAATACTGTGAACAAATTGACAATTCACTGTTTTCATGACACTGTCTGCATGTAAGATTAGTACTCTCTCTTGCATCAGTTCTTCAATATATTCATTGACTTTTCACTAACAAACCAAGTTTCAAATAAATTAAAAGTATTCATACATAACAACTGGCCACAAATTTTAATGTAATGGGATAAGAAAAAAAAGTATCCCCAACTGGTCATAACAATTGCCAACGTTGCCACTCCATGAGTAACTTAAGTAATAACTTAAATAATTTAACAAGGTCAAAATTTATAATTAATGTGTGACTATGGATAGTAGGTTAAAACACAATTTTATATTAATCAGTACCTGGTCATACACTTTTCGAAGAGCAGGAGCCATTTTATTTGTCAGTGTTCCAGCTACAATAATCACATCTGCTTGTCTTGGTGATGCTCTAAATACTATTCCAAACCTATCCATATCATAACGTGGAGCAGCAATGTGCATCATTTCCACAGCACAACATGCCAGACCAAATGTCAAGGGCCAAATGGAGCTCTGTAAAATAGTATTTGGATGTCACTCATATTATTTTCAGTAATAGCACACGTAAACTGCCTAGGTTTCAATTGAGTTGTAGTATTTCTTGGTAACAAAAGATAGTGGTGTCTGGCATTGATATATATTGCTAAGAAATACTACAAATCTATGAACAATTTATATGAATTTGTGAATAAATGGAAAATTTTAAGGACTCGTTTGAAAATAATCAGTTAGTTTTTTGAGAGAACCTCACAAGATTCCCTAATGTCAACATGTTGAATCATTTAAAACAATTTTTCACAAAATTACTGACCTTACGGCCCCAGTTGAGAAGATCATCTAATCTTGCCACTGCATATTCAGCTAAGTTGTTTGTGTTTTGAAATGGTGAATAAGGTATCTTTTTATGTTTTACAACTGAAATATTAAAAATTTATATCTTACAAGTTTGATATTGAATAACACAGAGTAATGCATCTTTCGTCTCCAGAAATAAAAAGTAAAATTCCTAGGTTTTCAATATAATATAATTGAAAGTAAACTTATATAACAATGAAAAAGAGTTGAAACAAGATACAAGTGGCAAAATTATGCACTACAATTTCAGGTTTACCTTCATGCTTGGTGGGTTCTGTAGCTAAATTATTTTTTAAATGTATGCTCACAGATGCTTTAACATTAGAAGAAAGGAGATCACAGCTGTGCTGGGCAACTGGAACTAAAGAGAATAATCATAACCATTAATGTGAAATCCTTGAATTAAATTCAATAAAATTTACTCTCAGTACATAGCCTAACCTAGGTTGCTTAAATAATGTGTCCTCTTCAAATTATTTTATTTACAAATAGCATTACTGAATAGTTTTTCGACTAAAATAAAAATATTAATGCCGAGATTGACAGCGGTTACAGAAAATGTTTTTTAAAAAACTAATTAATTAGAACATACGAATATTTAACCAATGTCTTATATACTCAGCCAAAAGGGCTAACAAAAATTTATTTTGTCTTTAGAAGAAGGCTATAGTTTAACCACAAAATTAATTTAATTATAACTTACTGCGCCCAATTATCGTGCGTAACATTTTGATACTTATTTTACTTCTGCATTACCAAAGCAGTTACTCAAAGTTATAATACACCAATTGTTATGAATAAGGTTTACTTACTATAGGATCTCTGATATATTTAATGAAATCTTTGGTATGTGGAAAATAGTGCCCGCTAAACTGAAAACGTACTTCTTAATTCGCTTTATGCTTAATACGATCGAATTTTGAGGAGAACTATTTCGTTTGATTGTGGCAACAATGAGCATGGGAGACAAAGTTCAGTGTACGTTTGTTAGTGAGAAAGTCAATAAAGTTCGCTGGAAACCACAGGATTACAGCAGTGCCTTTTCGGAATACTTTATAACTGGAAGTTGGGATGATGAAGTGAGACATTTATCTTACGTGTATACTTCAGTAATGTAAAAAGATAAACTTGTTGGAGCTGGGTTTTCGCCCATGTTTTTGAATAAATCATTTATTTTTGTTTAGATATGTCACTTGACACTGAGGGCTTTCCCATTAAATAATGATGATCCAGATGAACTTCCTGTAAAATGTAGAATTAAACACAACGGAGATGTTACTGAACTAAAGGCACGTATTCATTTATTTAAAGTTTACTTATTTTATAAAAATAACTACAAACCTTTAATTGTTGTTTCTATATCAAACCATAACACCATTTACACAATTTTAGTATCAAAGATTTTGCCGCTGAACATATTTTATAAATTACGTAGAATGCTCAAGAAAATAACTTCAGACTAAGTCTAAATAATGCTAAATTGAATAGAAAAAATTGAATTGGTCTTTTGAAAACATCAATTTAAAATTGGGCCATGGCTTCCTTGGTATGGCCTGATATTGATATTTAGCTGGTTATGGCTTACCTTAAATTGAAGCTTCAGGAGAAATGGAGACATATTAAATGTGCTGGCTGATGATATACTAGGAATGTCTTATTTCCTCCTCAAACAGGAGATTGATATCTGTGAGAACTCTAAGAACTTTTTCTTGTTCTCAATGGTAATGCCAAGCTTCAATTTCAGGTAATCCCCCTCTTTAATCTATTTTCTTTAGGTATCAATTGCTGTTTATGTGTGCGTGTATGTTCATTTTATTTGTATTTAAGCATTGTACATTGACTTAATTTTTAATTTACTTGTACTGTTCATTTTCAGTTTGTTAATAGTAGCTCCTTTGTTGTTTCCTCATCAACTGGCACTGTTAAACGTATGGAAATTGATGTTAAGTATCCACAATGTGCAGACATAAAGGAACTTGTATCTTGGAACAATATTCATCATTTGGTGTATGTCTCATTTATGTTATATTGAACTATGAGTTGGATTTTAACTCATTTATTTTGTTTGATTAATAGATCAATATGTTTTGGGGGTATCTTGATTTTTCAGAGGCAACCACCGTCTTCGTCATAATGTGAGGAAGGGCTTTCAAGATAACCCCACACTTATCATTGTCAGGATGATTAAAACAATTGATAAGGGGAGGAAAGCAATAGAACATTGGTGGCCTACTCGAAGTTTACATATGGCTGGCATCTTGTTGAACATGGAGTTGAATTTTTGGAGACACCACCCCCTTCTTCAGAAGATTAGGAAAACATTCAGAGTGAAGACCAGCCATCGACATGTCACTCAGAATGTTTCCTAACCTTCTGTTGAAGGGGGCAGTGGCCTCCAAAAATTCATTTATTTAAAACCCTACGTGGTGTCTGCCACCTGTACACTTTAGGTAAACCACCAGTTTTCTGTCTCCCTTTCCTGTCCTTATTAATTGTTTTAATTAACCTGACAATTTCATTTTCTGACTTGTATTTATATATATCTATGAAAATTCGACATTTTATTGCTTCCCAGACTTGTGATATCAATTATGGAGTTAAGTCAGCTTCTCTCTATATCCATCCAATTTTCAAACCTTAAGCTTTTTATTAAATTTTAATTTAGCTTCTTTCTTGTGCAAGAAGGGACAGATAATTTCTTTCAATAAGAGGTCCGCTATGTAAGAGCAATTTAATAAATGTAAAATATTGTTTCTTTGAGTTTTAACTTTATATGCCATATCTAAATCAGTTGTGTCTTTTAAAGAAATGGGCATTCATGTTCCTGTACATCACTTGCATGCTTTGAAGAAGACATAGCTACTGTTGGAGAAGATGGGCGAATAAATTTGCTTACTGCTCGACAAGAGAAACCTGTTCATGTCATAGGTAATAAATTTTCTTAGAAATGCACTTAGAGTGTAAACACATTAAATTATATTACTCTTAGGATATAATCTTATTTACAAATAATTAGTGAATTAACTTTTTAAAGTTATATTTGAAAACTATCTATCAAATCACAATTTTTACATATACAAATACTCAATGAAGCTAAGCTAATTTATGTATAAAGATTGAAATATTCTTATTTTATCTTTTTGTTCTGAATTATATAAATGTCCTGACAGATGATGCAGACAGCAGTTCTCTGCAATGTGTGTGTTTTTTGAAACACAATGAGTTATTGACTGGAAATTTGCGAGGATTGATGAAAGTTTGGGATTTTAAGAACTCCAACCAAAAACCAGCTATGTCATTTATGTTGTCCAATGATCAGGTTGGTGTCTTGATGATTATTACAGTAGGAATTTTTATTTTATGCAAATCATTCCATTTACTTAATGTTTTTGTGATTACATTTTTTATATTACATTATCTATATTTCTCAAGTAATAATTTTTATTGTCATTTTATTTAGTCCTTTTTAAATCTATTGAATTCATTAAATTTAGGTACTTCTTTATCATTTTCAAATGAAAAATAGTTCTAGGTTTACATATCACAGAATTATAGAATATCATACCCAAGTTGATTATTACATTAATTATATTTTTCATAACTCAGAGTTATAAAAGTCATGTACTTATTATAGGTAGCTGCCACATGTGTAACTCATCATCCAACTCAACGCCACATGGTATTAGCAGGAGGAGAAGATGGGTCACTCACAGTTTGGGATTTGCGTCACAATGTCTTCCCAATTTCTGTGTTAAATGCACATACAGATAGTGGTATTAATATTTTTAAATACAATAGTTCTAATTTCAAGTATATAACTTCATTATTATAATCTACTCTATAATGCTATAAAGAATTAGAGGGAAGTGTGTGGGGTAAGGACAGAAGAGGGAGGCCAAGGATGGAATGCGCTTAGTAGATTAGGGAGGACGTAGGTTGTGCTAGTTCTAAGGAAATGAAAAGGCTTGCACAAGATGGGTTACATGGAGGATTGCATCAGACCAGTCTTAGGACTGAATACCACAACAACAATGTTATAAAATTGTAGGATGTTCACTCACTGGGAATTTGAATTTGTGACACATTGTATAGAAACAGTTTTAAATTGTTACAGGCTTCGTAACTGGACTAGTTTGGTACCATTGCTCCTCCCACTTCCCTTCCTTACCCTGCTTAACTCGAGCCAAAAATTGCACGGCAAATAATATTTTTCATCTTAATTCACGTGTAGGTAGAATGAGCTTTTTTGGTCCAATATGCAGGCGATTGTGGATAGAATCAGCTTTTTCAGCCTTTCCAAATTAATGAATGGGGCAATTGTGTGATAGTACAGTAGAGAGAGAGACAAGAGATGGGGCGGATCTTGTGGAGGGACTGGGGGCATGATGGTACTAAAGTGCTTGTAGCTCAGGATTGTTTAAAATATCACAACATAATGTTGTCTTGTATCATTTTGAAACCGTTTTTTGTTTTGGTTAAGATGCACCAGCAGTAAACAACGAAATAAAACCAAGGTACAACATTTACATTTCAGTAACATGCTCCTACAACTTATAACTAACCAATTTGCCTTGAATGCTTGTTATTTGTAATTAAAGTTCATTACCTCTCTGCCCAAAACACGCCACGAATGCTTTAGTTTTTTCATGCTAACCAATCACTTGATATGTAGAATTTAATTTATTATATATTAGTATTATAATTGGTAGAGATTGACAAAGTTTCTTGATTTGTATTGAGTGTATTGTATTTTCTAATTGGCAAATCTAAGGTATCCTGACTTTAGAAAGAAGTTTCCTTATGCAAGCTCTAAAAGAGGTATACACATCTCTAATATATTTAAAAAATAGTAATTAGATTTTATGTAGTAATTTATCAAAGAGATAAGTGCTTAATTTATTGTTTAGTCTGTGAGACGTGAAGGACATAGCTGAAATTTTGTCCTTGAAAGTTTTTTATTTTAATGTTGAATCACTTTTCTTGTATAATAGATATGTTCACTAGTTATTTGAATTTCATTCTTAGTTACTGAACTACATTTCCATCCTGATCGGCCGGAACATGTTTTCTCATGCTCGGCTGATGGAGAAGTTTGGCATTGGAAGACTGATTCGGCTTCTCAAACTTCAAGATTTGCTAATATTTCAGGTTTGTTTTCTGTGTCAATGTATACTTATTTAGGTGTTATTAATTATAAAATACATTGTTCATTCAAAATTACCTTCATTATATTAAATAACAATTTAAAAAATTTAACTTATGGAGCCAAGTACCATATATTCTCATTTATACCATGCTGATATGGTATGAAGGTAATTTAGTTATGGGTGTTGTCTCTTAAACCTGAATAGTCTGCATTCTCTAGACATCCATAAATTTAGTATTTTATATCCTTTTCCCGTTTATTGTGCTTTAAATAATCCTTTATTTTGCAGATGTATCTTTTGAAGAGAACCCTTGGCTCACAATGAGCGGAGATGCTTCAAAGCATAGAATGCAAATTTTAACGTTAATGTCTCAGTTACATAAGCCCATAAATTCTTTGGATATAAATAAGTCTAGAATTGTTTGTGGCTGTGATAATGAAGCTGTTTATGTATTTAAAAATGTCAATTTGTATTAGTTATGTTAGAAGTATTGAAATACTGAATGATTAATTACACCTACAGTCTGTAAATATGTGTGAACTACAAATAAATGTATATTTTTTGCATGTGCTATATCATTCTTGTAGTATTATTCTAAACCATGAATTCAAAATAAATATGCATCAAGTTGCCTCATTCCTTTGAAAATATTGTTCACTTTAAAATATATTTCTAAATCTGCAAATTCTGCAGGATGACAGCTGGCAGTCACTTGAAATGTTTTCCTAACCTCCTGATAAAGGGGAAGGTGCTTCCAAAAAGTGAAGAATCTGCAACCCTACATTTTGCCTGCCATCTGTGAACTTCAGGCCAATAGTCGGACAAAGAGACCATCTCTGAATAGTGTTTCCAAACATAATTATCTGACTAAGTTTACAATAAATAAAAAGATGGCCAATAAGTCAGCATTAATTTAATTATTATTGAGTTTCATCCAACTTTGAGGATTTCCTCAGGTAAATTATTATTTCCACCGTAGCCGTTGTGGGAGATTGTCCGCTTCACAAAATTCTTCAATATAAATAATTCATAATTTACCTGGTGAAGTCCACAAAGTTGGATTTGTATAATGAAATATTAATGACTTATTGGATGCCTTTTTATTTAATAATGTTTCCAATACACTGAGATACATTTTTAATTCCGTCTACATAGTGTGCAATAATGCCTCATTTTGAAAGCAGAAAGTTGACACACAGCTGTAACATTCCGACCACCAATTTTCTATTGGTAACATCTTCATACTCTTCAAGTTCGAATCACTTCACAATGGGAACTTTAAAAAGTATTTTATATATAATCTACCTGTGGCATTTCCCAGACTAGCTTAAATCTCCAAGAAATTAGTAATGTCATGTTATTCTATTCATCATTCATAAAATACAAAGATCTGTTTTCCCGGTGTAACTATTGCATTCAGGATCCCTATTATTCGAGATCAAAAAAACTAAAGCCCCTACAAACTCCGAAAGAAACAGTTCCTTTTTACTTTCTTATTCCCCTCTACAAATTTAGATTAAGTCAATCTTCTTCGGTCAGACGTGATGGCATTGATAGCCGACTCATTGGAATAGTCTGAATTTAGTAGGTTTTTTCCTTTAAGAAGTTATCGGGGTCTCTATCGATCAGCTCTGTTTGCTATTCTTTTTTCCTGAGGACGAACACAACTTTTACTGTTCGAAATGTCAGCTGTTTCATCTTCTTAATCAGTGGAAAACTTGAACTACAATATAAACGAGTTTGACATTACTAGGAGGATAAGAATTTGTATATTAAAGAAAGTGTATAAATACATAAAGAATCATCGGCACAGTATTTGGACTAGAATCTCTGAAGATTAATATCTTTGTTTACACAACGTCATTTAAGTTATTTCATCTTGGTTATTTTGAAAATCTTTGCTTAGTGAAAATGTCAATTTCGAACTAATTAACTTGTTTCCGTGAACTTTCAACGTAAAGGATGATGAGATCCACGCGATTATTTAAAACCGGTATATCATCCGGAAAAGCATCGAATTTAATCTTGGGGAAAGAGTTGACTTTTAAAACTCCTATTAGAAATTTAGGATCCTCTGAAAATACAGGTATCTTTAAGTTTATTTATTAGTTTTTGACGCTGTCATCTTTTTTGGGCACGTGTTATATGTTTAAAATCTATTTCAGCTTCTAAAAACTTAAATCTCAGCATTCAGAATATCAATGGACGACCATTGTATTTAGATGCACAAGCAACAACGCCAATGGTAAGTTTTTTTTAAACTGCATGCTATTTTAAGATTGTCAAGATTATATAACCTTTTGTCAGTTGAAATTCTGTAAATGTTTTCTAAAACGTTTAGTGAAAATAGCATAATATTAATCCAATAAACCGAGAATTGTACAGAATAGTAAAGGTCTTTTTATTTCATTACTAAAAAGTCTGAAGAATAATACCATGAAAGTTTCCTATTAAGTATTTTATAATTTAGTTTTAAATAATTTATTGCAGGATCCAAGGGTCTTGGATGCTATGCTTCCTTATTTTACTGCATATTGGGGAAATCCTCACTCAAGAACTCATGCGTATGGCTGGGAGACTGAAGCTGCGGTTGAGATTGCTCGTAACGTAAGCTAGACTTTCTTTCCATCCTTTTTTAATTTTTATAATAATATTTTTCCTCAATTTATATCATTAAATGCAAGACTAAATCAAATTTAAAGAGCTTGTCACACTTCTGATTGCTATAGGATACTGAGTCCAGGGCTGTGTCTAGACTGTAGGTCATGCTGAAATGAAAGTTCCCATAGATGGATTTCAGTTTCTGAAGAATCGGGAGGTAGGGCTTTGAGAAGGGTCCGTATGAAGCACTGGTTGATGTTACACATGTAGTGTTTGAGATTCTTGTATTTTTGAAGGCACCACCCTCTTCATCATTAGGTTAGGAAAACATTTCCAGTGACA
The DNA here is from genome assembly GCA_034510155.1 of Eucriotettix oculatus. Lineage (NCBI taxonomy): Eukaryota > Metazoa > Arthropoda > Insecta > Orthoptera > Tetrigidae > Eucriotettix > Eucriotettix oculatus. Next base: position 56,800,336 of record CM067381.1, read on the forward strand.
GCCAGCCTATCTATCAATTAAATTGAAAGGATCAGTTAATTGATAGAACTAATGTTATACAGGGTTAGAAATGTTAGTAGTGTGACAGAATTGACTGGCACTTTTAATATATTCATTACTTGTGTTGCTTTTTATGAATGGTTATGTCCTAAGGTCGAAAGATCTGTTGTGTATTCTTTTAATTTGATGTTTCTTATGATTTGTTTAAAGTTTGATGAGTATATAATTATTTTAAAAAATTAAAAATATTCTGAAATTTTCAGCAAATAGCTGCTTTGATTAATTGTGATCCAAGGGAAATAATTTTTACCTCGGGAGCCACAGAGTCAAATAATATTTCATTGAAAGGTGTTGCCAGATTTTATAAGAGGAAGAAGAAACACATAATAACATCTCAAACAGTAAGAAGTTTATAGAATTCCTAGTTAAAGATTTTAATTTATTATTTATGGCTACATAACTGTTCTAAACACATGTGAAAGATTAATTGAAACAGTATATCAACTGTTTAAGAATTGTATGGTTTGTAAATGAGTTGTCATGGGTTGTTTTCTTTAAATTTTCTGAACATTATGAATAATAGCTTTTTATACCTTTTCGTGTTTGTGTTACAGGAACATAAATGTGTTTTGGATTCCTGTAGAGCATTGGAACATGAAGGATTTGAAATAACATACCTTCCAGTTGGACATAATGGTATAATAAGCATATCTGATTTGGAAAAAGCTATCAGACCAGACACTGTCACAGTCTCTATAATGAGTGTTAATAATGAAATTGGAGTTAAGCAACCAATTGAAGAAATAGGTGATACTGAAGCAGTTTATTTATTATCTTAATGTTTAATAAAAAAAAATTCTAATTTGTGAAAGTTTCTTTGCTAATAATAACTTTTGAAAGCTTTATATTGTAAAATAATATAACTTAATATTAGCTTCTTTAGTGCTTATATGGTTCATCTATAAAATGTTTGTGTTTATACTAACCAGTTTTCATACATTCGTTATGATGGTTAAAAATATATTTAAGTAGTAATCAGCTTTTGCCTGTTGCTTTTTTATTAGGTTTATTTCTAATTTGATTAATATATTTTGTGGATGGAACTTGTAAATTATCTTACGAGCAAGTTAGAGATTTGTCATTCCCTATTTTCACAATTTTCAAACTTGAAACTTGTATTAAATTTTAATATATTTTCTTTGTTATGCAACAAATGACAAAATGTTCTTGTAATAAGACGTTCACCACATAAATATAATTGATGAATAGTTACAATAATTTATTGTTTTGAAAATGAAGAAGTCAGTAGGTTATATATGTCAGAAAAAATTAATATTAAGCTTTTAATACATGGTAGTAACACTACATAGCATTCTTTTAAATTGGATCCTAATGAGGTTGTAATGAAAAGTTTTTGGGTATTGGTTTAAATTAATTTAAATAATATTATGTGTTATGATTGCTGGGGATTATAAAAAAAAGAAATAAAAGTTTACGTTAAAATTTTAAGCTTCAATATTAATATGAAAATTATTTTACAGCTTTAGATAATAAAAAAAGGCAATTCATTTAGCATTCGACTATACTCTCAGGGTTCCACAGTGGGGTGGACGAGAAAGCTTAATTTGAATCCTAATGGCAATAGGCCTGGCAAATCTGAACTCAAAGTCAAAAATATGTGTATGGTACCGCATATGTTTCTATATGCTGGGCGCTTGCTGGTTGACTGCAGCTAGATGGTCTCTGTCTCTTCTTCCGAGCTGCATCTTCCGCCAATGTTGCTCCGATTTTCCGACAGCATCTGGTGACCAGTTTGCTCCGCTCTCCCGACAACTTCTTCTCTGCTCTCCCAATCTAATAATTCTCCTATCTCCCAAACTTTCCTCCGTCGTCACCTCGGTCAGACGCCACACCAACTTCAACTACCAATCAGATGTTGTCCACCAAGGTCAATAGGAAATTCTTTGTTTTGGAGTGCGTAAATGCTGCATATGTTACGCATTTAACCGTAGCATTCCAGATTATTCGTGGACCTTCCGTTTTCCCGGCTGGTCCTCCAAATTAGCTACGCCCGCTCCCGGTATCAACTCAACTTTCTATAGCTGGTCCTTTTCATCAATGGGCTGCTCTCGTTCAAAAGAAGGGTCAGTCTATTGTTCAAGGAATGCGCCCTGAGACCTCCCACTTTCAAAACGGAAAGGGTTTGGTGTTTTGTTAGAGTTTCGCCACCCACACACAGAAAAAGCCAAGAAGCAGATGAATTTTATTTATAATTTAACTACGTGTATGTATTATCCTTTACAAGGTGTATCTTAAAAAATAAGATTGACTGTTAGCAGTCCATTGTGTCATATTTATATGGCACAGCATGTGACTGCACTAGAGAGATAAACGGTTTTGTCATTTTTAAGTACTTACAATATATTGTTACTTAAATAAAATGTTCATTAAATTTACAATTAACTTTGTGCTAAACAAACCTAATAAATGGATCAGTTATATTATTCTTTTGAATGTATTTCATTGTTTGTGCTTAAATTATGTATGTTCGTCCTGTATGCAAATCCAAATACATGGAGAAATTGCAACCAAATTTTCTCATATTCTTTGTGAACTGGAAATCAGCACTGTATAGATTTGGGGGGAGGAGGCTGAAATTTTTAACTATGTAAAATTGTACAATATTTCTGTCAAATAAGTACTTTCCTGCATCAGTTACTTCGAGACTGTTTCTCTAGACACTATTTGTATATAATCTCAACTCATTTCAATATGGTAGGGGAGAGATCATAGGGGTGGGAGTGGATAGGAGTCACTTGAAAACAACAAGAAAACTATTCAGTTTAGTATAAAAAATGTGATTCTGACTTACAACTAAATCTGTACTACAGTCCCAGAGTGTTGGGGAAAGGGGAGATGGTGGACTACAATAACAAAATCATCCGAGTGTCTTGACTATTGGCTATTATAAATAAATACCTGAGCAATGCCAGGCAGCCAGCTAATATTAAATAAAATAAAGAGTTTAAATCAGATATGAATTTAGATTTACTAAATGTACAAACATAGTAGCCTTTATGCATGTGGTTAGAGCTCATCTAAAGTTTCATCTGATTTAATCTCTTGATTTAATTAAAAATTTAATATGCACCTGATGTACTTCCAAATGTAAGGACACAATTTAGTGTTCCTAATTTGTATATTAGAATGGAAACACTTTATTTTTCAGACCATTTCTCCTTTTTATTCAACCTGATATGATGATTTCTTTTTAATATTTTAGGTAAGGTATGCAAATCAAAGAAAGTATTCTTCCACACAGATGCTGCCCAGGCTCTTGGTAAAATACCTATAGATGTAAATAAACTAAATATTGATCTTATGTCAATGAGTGGGCATAAGGTATATGGCCCAAAAGGTAAGCATTACTTGATAAAGTATCAGTTATTTCTGAAGACTATTAGTGAAATATTTTAATATTTATAAATTTCAGTCTGTCAAGTTCATTGTTACCAAATGGGATAATAAATAGATTTTATGTCGCATATCATGCATGAAACAATTTTTTTGTATATATTTATTTAACCATCTAACATTGATTGAAATAGGAAAAAGGTTTAGATTTTACAATGACTTTTGTCAATAAAAACTGAAATAAGGTGTGAAAGTAAAATACTCATACTAACATAAACGGTGTTTATGTATTCTACGGAAAATAAAGGAGATACTAACATAGTTTATTTTATTGTAAAATACTGCTACATGTAGAAAGGTAATTTCAGTAATAAATTTATAAATATTGTTAATTGGTTCTGTAATATAAATACAAAATTGAATACAATACATGAACTAGCCTAAATGTGAGAAACAATTTAATATCATAATAAATAACACTGTTTCATTCCTTTTCTTTGAACTTACTCAGGTCTGTAAGTGTAACAAACTAAGTAAGATGAATACTAAAGATTTCAATAAGATCAATTTTTATATAAATATGATTTAAAAATTATAATACAACTATGTGAATACAAAATAAAATTACTTTAGTTTATTTTTTGTAATCTTAGATAAACATAATTTACTAAGTAAATTATAATTAAAATGCAAAGAATGGCCAACAGTCAGAAATAGAACAATGTTTCATTCCCAACTTTCGAGATCTCTTCAGTTCAATTATTAAAATCTTACTAAGATTTTGTGCTGATACTCCAACATCTGGGGCTGAAATAACATTAATTTTAATAACAATTTGATTATTGAACTGAACAGGTGATGAACTTTGGGGATGAAACATGTTCAAATTATTCTATTTCTGACTTTTGGCCATTATTTGTATTATATTTATAAAGTTAATTGATCAAATTGCAATGCATGCTATATTGACCATATGAAATAGAACACACTTCAAGAAATTGAATTAAAGAACATAAAAATAATCTGAAATTCAATGTATAAATAAGTCTGTCATGCCATAACCCATTTGAATTTGTTATTCTTTAATCAAGATTACAATTATAGGTGTTGGAGCTGTGTACATACGCCGACGACCTCGTGTGAGAGTTGAACCATTACAAAGTGGTGGTGGTCAAGAAAGAGGAATCAGAAGTGGAACTGTGCCTGCACCTTTAATTGTTGGATTTGGAAAAGCATGTGAAATAGCCAAAGCAGAAATGGATGTAAGAAAAAATAGATATTCAAACTATTTGATTAAGCACAAAAGCCATTTGTTTAAACATTATGTTTTTCTAGTATGATCATAAGTGGGTGAAGAAGCTCTCTGATCATTTGTTGGATAAAATATTTTGCCGTCTATCCCATGTTATAAGAAATGGAGATCCAGAACAAACATATCCAGGCTGTGTGAACCTCTCCTTTGCATTTGTTGAAGGTACAGTCTCTATATCTACTTCAAGTAGTTGTTGAAGGAACAATAATTATTTATGTAAATTATCTCATTAAGGTGAATCACTTCTGATGGCCCTTAAGGATATTGCTTTATCTAGTGGAAGTGCTTGTACTTCGGCCTCCCTGGAACCGTCATATGTGCTACGTGCAATTGGAACTGAAGAAGATTTAGCCCATTCATCTATCAGATTTGGTTTTGGACGCTTCACTACAATGGAAGAAGTGGACTACACTGCAGAGAGAACAATAACAAATGTAGAAAGACTTCGGGAAATGAGGTACGCTATCCCAAAGGAGATTGATAATTCAATATCATTATTTATATTACAATTATACACTTTGTGCATAAATGGTTTAAATTACTATGTTTTAAATGCTAGAATAGATTGTGGTTTACTTTCAGAGTTATTAAGAATATTACAATTAAATATTTACCTTGTATACATAGTATTTAGATAACACATTAGGAATGTTTTATATTTTAAAAAAATTCACCTTATTGAATTGAGTAAAATGTGCCGCTGGACCAACTGACTTTTTATTGGCAGTAACCAAGACTATTAGTGTAACCTACGCCATTTAAATGTTTTCCAGGCCTGCTGGTAACCAGTTATCAAAGTGATGTGTACATGCACAGTCATATGCTGCTAAAAGTATATGAGTTCCTTCATTCTATGTTGAATGCACGAGAAGTTAATAAATTTGTTCCGGGTGTAGAACATATTTTAATACCTCTGAAATTGTTATAAAAGAAAATTAAATTTATTGTAAAATTTTTTTGCAAATTGTTTTCTACTTTAATGTTTTTGGCATTGAAATTACTCTTCCAGGAATTCTTGTGTACACAGAAATTGTTAGGGAAATATTAAGTAAAGGTTTTTTACTCTTTAATGATTGCATCTTGTGTTTTTTTAATTGAGTTATTTAATTAATATATATTAAGTAAATATAGTGCCTGAGAGTAGAATGAGTTGAAGCAGGAGTGACGAGTCCAAAGTTATGAATTAATTTATCAGATGATTAGAGTGAAAGCTTTAAGTACTGCATTTGGATAACTTGAGCCCATTTTACTGAATATCACTATCCAATTATCCAATGTGTAATTTAATAAATACAAAGCTGACAAATACCATGATGAGAAGGGGGCATTCTTGAATCTTCAAGGGGCAACCACCCCCTTTGTCGATGACTGGCTGTCACTCTGAATGCTCTTCACTTATCATGGTGTTTCCCAGCTTTATCACCACCTTTCTGTCTGTCTTTGGGTAATTGTATAGTGAGTTAATATACAGTTGGGGATCAGCACAATATCTTAAATGCATAAAGCGTTACTAGCTTAAACTAATGTTCTTAGTTTGATTCCCAGCTGTGCTGAATATTTTCAGTCTTTCTTTCCTTCTCTCCCTTTCCTCTCTATATCTTGAACATATGATTTTCTTCAATGCCTCAGCATATGTATTCCTACCTTTCTCCCATATTTCTATATTTACTCTCTATCCAATTACCAAATGTATATACTCACAAGTTATAAATAGAAGATAGAAATTTGGTGGATTACCTGAAATTGAAACTTTGGATTATGTTGATATGTGAACAATAATTTTGCTGTGGTGAATAATACGATTTTTACTTTCATGGGAAACTTGAGCATTTTCTGTGTAATGTCAGAGAAGAAATATAATTTCAAATAAATTATCTATGACCTCATTAGTTACTTGAAAAATTCATTTTACAAAAGTTAAATTTCACATGGTATGAAAATGTGAGAATGAATTAAAACAAAGTTGAGCTATTGTCTTGCTATTTTGTTTGATAAAATAATGCTTCTCTTACAGCAGAAGTTTTTCGGGACATCAGATACAATAATGTAAAAGTGATATTTATTATACACTTTTAAAAAATTAAGATGCTCTGTTTATAATTTTATCACATAAGTTCTAAGTAAAAAGTTAATATATCTTTTTTCATAAATTTTATAAGGAATAGAGAGAAAAGTTGTACATTGCTGGCTCAAAATTCTCAAGTGTTTCACCTTAAAGGGAACTGTGGATACTACTGACAAAATATACAAAATTTCATAAAATATTTGGTTACAATTGATCTGAGGTAGATGGATCAATAACTGAATTAAGAAACATATTTACATTTGTGATTGATTAATCTATGGAATATTATTTATATTAAAGAATACTTTGTTTTGATAGTGTAAAAACTTAGGAAGTGATTTTTTTTTCTTTTAGTATCCAGGTGAATTAGGTCAGTTTAAAAAGATGGTTAATTCTATGTTTAGCTCTTTAACCTAGTTTGCAAATTAGGATCATACTCTCAAACAACCCCCTTGGTATAAAATATGATCATATTAAAATAATTTGACAAAAATTTAATATTGAAAGATATTAATGTCCAATCATTAATTCATAATACCATATATTTATACCTTTTATGGTATGTGCATGTGTTTCAATTACAGTTCTGTTTTTCTGTTTCTAAAAGATGTATTTTAAATGTTCATGATGCACAATAAGTCATATCTTTGCAGTCCTCTTTGGGAAATGGTTCAAGAAGGAATAGATCTGAAGCAAATCAAATGGTCTCAACATTAAGGAAGGCATATGGCACCCCAAGTATGTGTAGAGCTGAATTATTTAAACTTTTTCCTTTTATATTTTTAAGTAATGTGGTGTACATCAATGCTCATATTGATTGTATTTTGAAAGTTTGTTTATTACAATAAAATGGTTACATTAAAACTATTTTTACTAGATATTTATTAAAATCCTGTGTTATGTGAGTTTTCAAAAAGTTCACCAACACATTCCTATCTTCTAAATATTTCTATAATATTTTACCCAAATTGTGATATGTACTGCATATGAAACAAGGGTCTGAAATTCTTTTCCTAAATGATTTGACACGGGATAATTTGTACTGTGAAACAGTTCCAGTTTTCTCCCTATGTCTAGTGATGTTGGTAGATTGTGAATTCATTCACTATCTATTTAGCATAGCCTGCACAAGTTTAGTAATCCAGCTAGAAGAGTCCATGATCTTGGTATAACATTTTTGTAGAACAGATTACAGTTGATTACACGGTTACTATAGTAATTTTGCCAAAACATTAAATTTGTGTAATTCAGTTGCATGCTGAATTTTAAATGTCACTTGATAACAGGGTCAAGTTTATGGCCATCAAAGTACTCAAATGGAATTGAATAAACTTTATTTTCAGTACAAAACATAGCATAACAATTATATCACATAAGTACATACAAAGATAATAAATTAGTATTAATGTATATCTTTGCTTAAATAGTTTCTTCAAATTGGTTTCTCAGCCAATTCAACAACTGTCAGGATTCATAAACAAGACGTTGGTAATGTGGAAATACTTCCCAAGTTGGTAAGTGTAAAGCAAATTCCAAAGCAACCAAAACAGCAAATTCTGAAGCTATCAAGTCTTTTCTATTTACCCGAAACACGCTTTCTGTTTTCTGAAACAAAATTTACACATGACTGATACAGATAACTCTTCTCAACTTAAGTGGTGTTGAGTACCTAGCACTAATGGACTCCATATTCAGTAATTCTACTGGAAATGTATAAGTTTTGGTGCTACCTTAAGACACACGTAATGTGTAAAATATTCTGTGATCCTCTTACCTCAATAAGACATTTCAGCACATCACCTTTCACGTCGTTAAGCTTTGCAGAAAGTAATAAGCAGGCTCCTGCACATAGTTTTCTATTCTCTTTGTTTATCATATTCCTTAGAATCAGTTTTTCAAAATAAACATAGGCTTGAGCTACAGTTAATAGATCAATACCACATTCTTGTTTAGCAATTTTGCGTAATTCTCTTTTCAAACTACGTAACTTGCTTAGTGTCAGTTTTATGTGTGGAAATTTCTCTCTAAATTTGTCATTAAGTTCTTTTTTAAGATCAGATGGACGTACATAATCAATTATTGAGGTCTGAAACAGAAAAAATATATGAGTTTATTTAAACTTCCAGGATTTTTAAATTGAGCAAGCTTGAAGATACTCAAATATGTGACGAAGAGTGCAGAACTTATTTGTTATAGGAGTCACTTGCTATATTTCATGGAGCATAATTATATATTACCCCACAAATATTTGGTTGCCAGTATATACATTTCAATGAAAGTCCCAACCTGAGAGGGGATAACTATAAAAAAATTAAATCAACTTTGTCTGGAATATGGAGTTTAGTATTTTGGACACAAAAAAAGCTTCTATAATGCCAATGTCAAGACTGTTATCAATCAAATTAATTATCTTCAAATCTATGGAATTGATGTCATTTTTTTTTATAACCACCTTCATTCTGAAATTGGCATTTACAGTTTCAGAACCAATGTGAATTAATTGCCACCAAGGATAGTTTGGTACAACATTGGAATGTGTCTTCAGCATTAAGCCGGTTAATTCACATTGTGACTTACCATTCACCTCAGTGACCCAGAAAATTTACTTTTAATAAACTCCACCCGATTATAACCTCTCTCCTCACTTCTAAGGCTGATCCTTCCTCCATAAAATTCTTAAATTACACAAGGAGTGACATTATTATTCTCAGTGATCCCAAGAACTATTGATTCAACACTGGGTATAGGTTTATATTTATATTAGTCCTGAAAATAAATTAAGTCAATGGTCAACACATTATTGGATCACGGTTTTTACACTATATTTGAGTTTGTAAGGGTAACACACATATACATAAATTCATTTATACATAATAATTGATATTGACAGGAAAGAAAGGTGAGCTAACTTGCCTTAAATTGAGAGTTAAAATTGTATGCTAGACAGTAAGGATCCTGTTAAAATTTCAAGAGCCTAAGCTCTCTTCAAGACGGGGCTACATCTTGTGCCAACCAGCTACACTGTGCAGTCCTGTTCTGACTCTCAATTTAAGGAATATTATTTCTTATACTCTTAATGAAATTCTATAATTTCTTAATAAAGAATATATAAACTTGCCATGTAGGATGTGAAAGTTAGAAGAGTGCGATGTTTCCCAGCAATCAATTCTGGGTCATCTAATAAATTGGGTGTATAGTGAAGAACAGCAGAATGAATCTGGTGACTCCCAGATTCGTCCCATTCAAAAACTTTCCCTTCACTATAAGATACGGGTGGAGACCCTGGCACCGCATGTGACACATTCCTGTGACTTGTGGCATCATATGAGAAACACCTGCAACAATATTGTATGTTATTTTGAAGATCTACATTTTTTTTAAATACTTCACATTATCAAAAAAAATTCCTTTAGGACTAATTTGTACAGAATTAACTTAATTTTGTCTCAAAATTACTTTCAACCATGCACAGGATTAGCATACAAATGTCCAAATAGATTTATGTACAGTTCATTTTTATCTGTAATTTTTTAACAAACCTGACTTTTACAGAAGTCATTACCATATTCAAGAAAAATAGTTTCATATATGGTTATTGAGATACAACAATGTCACACAATCCAATTTTTCTGGCTTATCAGGGGTGTTGCAACACCAAATATATATATACAGGCTCAATCCAAATTGAGCTCAATTCAAGGCAACTAGAAATTACCAATACAGACAAAAATGTTTTTTTAACCCACATATTTGGATATAATCCAAGCTTTATGATGGCCATACACAACAAACAAAAAAGTTAAAAAAGCAATGAGCTATTTACAAATTTATATACAGATAGGAATTTGGAAGCTTAATTCCACAAAATTAAAGAGCAAAAACATATATAATCATTTTTGTACAAGTATATACTATAAAACAAATTATGAGCAGAACCTAAAAATAGTACATTGATAATTTTTTAAAAATCAATTCAGATGCTCATTGACGTAACAGTTTAGTTGAGCTATCTATAAATTAGGTTCATATCAATGAGGCTATGCAAATTAGTGACATATTTCAAGCCCTGGCAACCCCATGGACAGTTATATTTCCCCTGCTTCTTGTTAATAGAAAGTCACCCAAGTCCATCAGGTAGTGTTTCAGATGTAGATACCATTAGTCTTGTTTTTAATTGAACAAGAGTAACCCCTAGTTTGAACAAACTGTACTCTGAACTGACCACTTTGATAAACAGTAGAAATTTTTACTGTTTAATGCCAGTGTATTATTATTTCCACTCTAATCTACATCACTTAATCACATTTTATGTTCTTAGAATTCATCTACTTCTTGAATAGAAGAGCCTATTAAAACAAATTACTTAATAATAGTTAAATGGAAAGATGAAAGCTATTGTGGAAAATTAAATCACTATATACAGTATTATTAAATATTGTACAAATATGGACAGTATTAAACATTTCATTTGCAACTGAATTAATTGTGACACAGCTGTAGTACTTGACAAGACTTAATAACACCAATTTCTGTTTTGAATACCATAAGTATAGGATAAGTATCACACACCAATGCCAATATGTTGAACAAAAACAAAGGATTACAAGCTGTAATTTCTCATATGTGCAATTTTCACACACATCTGAACTGAAATGTCAGAAGAAATATGTCAAATTTAATAAAAGTTGGCATAATTGTAATTTTAAAAGCTGAAAATCATTAATAATACAATATTATTTGAAAACTAACTAATATTCCAGAACTGTAAAAAAATACTTCATTTACTGATTACATATTCTGAGTTATAAACATTCTTACTTTTTATAGTCCATTGGTGAAAATAAATTTTCTATAAATTAGATCTATTACAAGGCTATTTCACACTTTTCAAGTAACCTGCAATATATCCTTGATCAGTTTTGACCTATTACAGTGAACTAAAACATCATTATTGAAAGTTCAACTAACAACAGTATCATAGCTTCTCCATTCTCTGAAAAGAATTTTGTACAGATATTTCAGGAAAATCAAACTGGTTGTTAAGCTCTTAATTGTAGAACTACTTTATATTGCTTGGTTGAAAAGACAGAAATGCTAATTTGAAAAATATATCATAAATTGGAAGTGCTCTAATTATTTTGTAACAGCTTACTAAGAAAATAAATGTGTTAAATTTAACAAATGCCACTTTCATTTTTTAAATAAAACCTTACATTTAATCTAATATTCACATTATTGTGTTCTGTACATTTATTCACATGAAAACAAAGATAAGCCAAATTAATAAAATATCATCCATGCAAAATGAAATATTACCAAGTAATAAGATAATGATTTTCTTCGTAGTCCATACTGTTACACATAAAAGACGTGAAGAAAAATATACAAGTTTAAATAAAAGCAAACAGTTGTCTAAACTCTAAGCTTCTAACACCATCCTGCACCTGGAAGTATGTTCAGAACTGAAGTATCGCACTAAAAAGATAACTTAATAACATCTGTGGATATAGGTAAATTCAGTGTTGCATACTATTCAAAGTATTACTATTCTCAATATTGATTTCAAACTAAATACTCATAACTTTTTCTCATGCAAATATTTCTCTCTTAAATATCCCAGAACTTATTTCTCATTTGTATTTGAACAACCATAACCTCTAATTACAACCCAAAACGTTTTAATGTAATATCTAAATTAAGAAAAGGACAACCATCTCCTCATTCTACATGCATGATAATACAAGGCATGCCAGTTTCTAATAAAAAGTTTCTTTAATGTATATATAAATACTATTCAACATGCTGATGATAGTGTGTATTGTGTATTTTTAAGTTGAGAGAATGAAAAAGCAAGAGCTTTCAAGTGCACAATCATAAATTATAAAAGAGGTAGTAGTCAAGAGTGTAGTCCCACCAAAGCAACTGCAAAGAAACAACTATAAATGACCCTTAACATCCTCTAGCGATGCAAGTGCTTCTACACGAAGGAGAAAATAAACTGTTAAATTACCATTTCAGGTCCATATGCCACGTTAAGATCTTTGTCCTGGAATAAAATTATAAATATATGAATTCTCCACACACAATATAGGGACACATTCATAAGCAGAATTACTTTAAAGGTACTTGAGAAAATAAGTACAATCGAAATATCAAAAATAAATAGTGAGCATTTACAACACACACTAGTATCTACAATTTTAAGACCATAACCATTGACATAAAAATATGTTGATACTATTTTATGAGTTTAATGAAACAACTGACTTTTAAATCATCCATTCACAATGTTATATGGTTGGTAAAATTATAATTTAATTTACCTAGCTACAATATGATTCTTCGATGAACCACGATTTCCATGGGTCAGTTCCATCGAGTCTCCATCAGTGACGTGGTGTTTTCTTTCTCGAAAAAAGTGTCGTGATGGAATTAGTAAAGCTCCATATGAAATTTCCTGCAATAGTTAATAATAATAAAAGTCTGAATCAACACAAAGTTTGATGTTGTTTTTAAAATGTAAGCATAATCATCTGGAAACACATGCAGACAATCTAAAACAAAGAATAATATATATTTCATAAAATCCATACATTGAAAACAAATTGTATCAACATAAAAAACTTAATCTTAATTAATAAAATACAGTAAATAACTTTCTGTTGCTTATGAAATAAATATATTAGTAATCATTTTTACCAGGACGTCACCAACTTAGTAATTAATATATTAAAGATATATTTATGCCAGAGAAGCATGGGCCAGATTACCAGTCTGACTTCCTTGAAATACTCAACACCAAACATCCAGCTAACTTTATATGGAAGCACTTTCCAATAATATTCCTTGATGCTGACCTCTTTCCCAGACTTCACTCTCAAATTAATTGTTTGCCTTGCCTACAATCTAACCCAGACATTAAAAAAAAACATCATCCCCACCTACCCAAGGTTTGCCTTCAGAAGCTGTCCTGCAAACATTCAAATAATGTCTGAATGGCATGGCAGTTAGCCATTCAATTCTTCTCCTACTTCCCTGCCAGTTGATGCCTACTAAAAATACTCTGTTTCCAATTCAATTTATTATTTCAACTTCGTCATCTTATTTTCCCACATGTTCAGAATGTTATCTTTTGATGAACACCACACTCAGCATGGTGCTGCCAACTTTACACTTCAGGTAAGCCACCAAATTGCTCTCTCTTTTTCCTGTCCTTATTAATTGTTTTAATTAGTCTTACAATGTCATATTCTGAGCAAGCCTTTTCATTTCTACATAACCACCAGCCATAAGATGGCAATTATTGACATCCAACAAAGCTATTAACTCTCTCAAGGATACACAGTAACAATGGAAGAAAAATAGAGAAAATATTAAAATAGGTCACACACACAAGTATAAATGGAGGAAGGTTAAACAGAAGGAAGCTAGAGGTTGTTGAGTCCAAAACTTTGGCTGGATTGGGGATGTGTTGGAAAGAAAGTTCTAAAAGATTGAGTTCAACATATGATGAATTGGGAGATGGAACATAAGAGAGAAGGGGCACAGCGAAGCACTGGATAAAATTATTGGTGTTATTGTCATGAACTGCTATAGGGGATTGGATTTAGGACGTGTTGTAGTGGTTAGCAATCTGTTCAGGAAAAGGTTGTTTACATGAGCAGATATAGAAAGCAGGGCAAAATTTGCAATTGATCTGATAAATGATATGGGGCGACAAATAAATGATGTTTTCTTCAATTTTGTGGGTAGCAATTTGGACAGGATTTTTGAGAATTATGGTAGGCTGAAGGTTAGGGCATACAAGGAACTTGTTCCTACTACATAGTTGGCAACCCAGCTTAGAAGCTGGAGTTTGGGGTTGAATTATAGAGGTGGACAAGGATTTTTCAGAGGGGAGGAAGCCTGACTGCAATTCAACGACTTAACAGCAATAAAGGGTCAGCATTACCATGTCAGACAGAAAACACTTCAAATTTCCATATGTACACAAAATAAAATTGAATTGGAAAAGCCTGTTACCAAGTAGGAAATACAAGACTCTGTTTTCACTATATCACAGATATTCATCAATTCACAATAAATTACTTGAGTCAGGTTGGTACAAAAATACTTTCTCTTAGTAAGTTGAGGATAATTCCCATGCAGTAAAGTGGAAATAATTTAACTACACCATGAGGAATCCTAGAACTACCTAAAAAACTGAAGCATGAATTTTAAACACTAGTTTGCACATGCTATTATAAAAGGCAGCCATTATATATTGCAACTAAAGAAACAAAATTAAATTAAGTTTAACCAACTTATGTTTATTATTTTTCTATGTTGTTAATGCTATGATTCAATCAATTCAGGAGTAAAAATATATTAATGTAAAAATATATTTATAGTATATAAATTTATATAACATTTGACAAAAGTTTTGGAAGATTTGTTTGTGATGATTACTTTGCACTGTCTAGAATTGTTAACTCTCTATTTATCGGTACTATTTAGCGTTATTGTTAGTCAAAGCTTTAAACTTACACTTAAACATATGATTACTCATGAATATTGGAAAGTAATTGTTTAAGCATTTAATATCAAAGCAAAGTTCTTGATAGATTTGATTATTTGAAAAATATGAAGAAAAAGATAAAAGCACAGTAATGTAGTAAAGTAAGAAAATTCTGTTTAGAAGAAATAATTGAGAACCATATCAGCAAGATGTTTTCTGGAAAAGTAAGGAAAAAACTTACGACTACTGTGTAAGAAAAACTGTAGAAAATGAGAATGATGTTCTACGAGTGGTTGTATCTGAAATAGAAAGGCTGATATTAATGGTTTTAAGGTGCAAAGAAATGTGTTCTAGCAGACCACTTTAATGTTTTAGAGAAAGTTCTACACTGTGATTATATGCAGGAAAATAAATCTGAAATATAATACTTTCGAAGCACAAAACATATAATTGGTATAACAAGAATATTTGTAGGTGTACTATTAAATTTTATATTACATTAAGAGCAAGTCTATTAATATCAAATTTCACTAAAAATAGTTTACATTTCGGCAGAAAACAAATGCGAAAGAAAGCATTATTCTTATAATGAACAGTACTTATATAAAAATAAAAATATATTAAATTTATAATAGAAGTCAAGTTTAATGGAATATAATTTCTAATGGTATAGGTGGTGATTAATATATTATTCAGTAATGTTATGATGGAAGCCAGAATTTATGTAGTCATACCTGTCCATCCTGGCCTCTTTCTATACCCAAAAGGTCAAAAGGATCATGACCATCATTTATAGAGGACAAAGGCCTTGTACCCGATGCATGACGTCGACGAGCTCCTTCTCTTCGAATGTCACTCCTGAAAAATGAGCAAATAAGTTCTACTTATATGATAAATTAACAAAATTCAATTTCACTAGTCTGGAGAGGTAGAACCAAGTGTACTTTAATAACAATCATGATAAGTCAGAAAAATATGATGTAATAATAATCATGATTGTATTGACATGAAAATACATCTTTCAGCATTATTAATTTAACAACTACTAATAAACAATTATATAATTATTGAAATATTTAATTTTTAAATTATAATTATATTTTCAAGATAATTATTATATTTTAAGAAATAAAATTGAATGTTGACACGCATAACAAGATGATAACAATGATATCCCTTCATCCTGGCTTTAGTAGACAGAAAATATGGATAATAGTCACCTATTGGTGAATATAATTTTTTTGCACCCTAATAGTGTGTTCTCCATAATGCAAGCTGGAACAATGTCTACACATACATTTACTAAAGTACTGAAAAACAACACATTACTTTCAAAGTACCCAAAACCAAAAACGTTGTAGCTTAAAATATAATGCATTATTTTCTTTATCATGCAAGCTGACATCAACCAACCTTACAGTGTGTAATTCCCTGTTGTAGGGAATTGCTGAAAATACTAAGAATGGTATTTTCTTTGAAGACACCATAACTAGTCTATCGTCCCTCAAATGCATATCTTTCCTTGGACGAACAAATCGTACCTCTTTAGATTGTTGAGACTGAATCTCAGGAATAGCACTGTTTGAACATTTTGAACGAACACCACCTGTGCAGGATAATTACATAGGCTGGATAATTTTGTCTATATTTTTGACATTGTGAACTTAATTGACAACTGATCCAATAATGAAGTTTGTTACCTAAGTTGGATCCTAAGCTTTCATTACTACTGAAGGTATGATGCTTATCATCTCCCAATGATGTTTGGTGATGAAGTCTTCTTTTGTGTGAAATAGAACCAAATCTTCTCTCGATACCACAATCACTACCAGTTGTACCGGTTCTATAAAAATATATATGGCACTATTATTTCCCGTGTTTAACAATAACTCATAAACGCCATATAAAAATTTATATTTCTGACAATTTAAATTTAAAAAATCCATTGTAATAGAACATAACGAATGTAATCACGAATACAATAGTATTGATAATTATAAAATATCTTCCATAGCTTTTTTAGATTAACTAAATGTATCTGAATGATGATGGTATGTCTTCCATACATATATCAAACATATTTTATTAAACTGTAACATGTGTGATGAAAAATTGGGCAACACACATGTTCATAAAATAATTTCTTTATTCTCCCATATTTTGAAAAATATACTATGAAATCTTTAACTTTTAAAATACCACTATTTTGTCATCCCCAAATGAAATGTAAAAGCTTTTGTATTAGTAACATGCCTAATCCTCTTCAATTACAAGCTCACATTGCTTTAAATACATTTCAAAGGGTAGCACATAGCTTTAATACATACTAACATTGCAAAACTAATCAATAAATTCAACATTACAATACAAGCAATTTTAATTAAATAAATGCAACATGCAAATAAATATTCTGTTCAAGAGATTGAAATATTTACAGCAGTAGGTATGAGACATGAAGTACAAAAACAATCCAAAGTTAGTTGAATTCTTTTTGACATTATAATTTTTTGATAATGGAGAAATATTGTAATTGGCTGTAAATAGCCTAGTAACTGAAATCTTATTATTCATCATGCAGAATACACTACATGAAATTAAATATATGGAAAATAATATAGCAATAATTGCAATATTATAAAATTCCAAAAAAAATTTTGGTACTTAAATAATTTAATGACATATTTATATAATGTTTTTGAAAATGATGATATATAACGTGTGCATACCCATTAGGAAGGCCAAAGCACACACTTAGCAACATGTAAGGACAGTATAAGAAAACACATACTATACAGAAATGTCCATGCAACAAAAAGAGAATAGTAATGGTATGTACAAGAAGAAATCACTAACACAGATGATGACAGAATTAAATATGCTTGCACTATGGTTAACACTGCTGGTTTTGCATACGAGTTATTATTTCAATGGGTACTCTCTTCATCAATCAATAGTGGTTGTAAAGATATTATGTACAACACAAATATTTAATTAGTAGTAATTTCACTAAACATGCATCACAATGAAACAAGTAATATCAACATATTAGTCATTTGGAAGACACTTTAATCGTTTACTTTCTGAAACAGATTTATATTATTAATAAGATAGAGTTTATACGAGTAATAAAGAACCAACATAAGAGGTTTTGAGCATTGTTAAAATAATCATTAAACAACATGGTGTTCAGGGCAAAAAGTAATGGATTTTATGGAGATGACATGCAAACAAATATTCAATCTCCTACATTTTCAACTAACTATAATAAATTTCCTATGCGACTCTTTATTGCATAAACATTAGCAGTGATACAAGCTTTTAGTATAGGGAGTAAGGATTTTCACTTCATTGTATACACATCAACAGACTGCGACACCAATCACGAGTTAGGAGGGATATAACTCCACCAGCTAAGTAAGGGGCATTAATTTTCAGAGCTTGTGGAGGGGTTGGTTAAGAGTGGGGAGGTATGGTGGTACCATAGTGGTCTTTAGCCGCAATAAATATACTCATTATGGCTCAGTAAAAAGTATTAATTATAATTTACCAATGTCTTAAGAACAAAAAATACAAATATGATTTGATAAACCAAAGAATAACAGATTTTAGCACAATTTTTGTACAAGCATACATGTAACATTCACCAATAATAGTGAGAACATTTATTTGTTGTTTTCTTAAAACATTGAGAAGTATTATCTTATAACTCAGGATTATAGAACTTACCGTTCTCTAAATGATTCTCTGAAATTTTTCTGAAATAAATGGGCTTCTTGCTCACATATTTTATTAGGAGTTTGTATTTCAGTTAAATGCACATCTGTAATTTGGGGTACATGCTCTGGGGACTTCCTCTGAGGTAAATGCTGCAGCTTTTTACAAGCTTCCTCAATCACAATATCTTTCAATAAACATTTCTTGACGATATGAACCTCCTTTCTGCATTCTTGTTCGCTTGCATTTAATTCCGAATTACATTTTACACTACCATTCGTTTTATTAAACAAAGATAATTTGGTATCTCTGTGAGATCCATCGAGGGATATATTTGACAAGAAGGTTAATGCTGCTATTCTTCTTCGTGAGCGATTTCTCTTTAATGCTACAGCCATACCAAAAGTTAAAAGTGGGATTATATTACAAATGTTAAGACTTAAGACGGAAATTATCACTAAACATTTTCAAATATTACTTCGTAAAGACAATTTTTGTAAGAGCAAAGTTTCAATTTCACTGTCAGTTGCACACGAGAAATAGTATATTTACACGAATTGGATAACATTTTTATCAGCAATTGACATTTGTCACTACTGACATAAAAAGCATCTGATAAGATCTTTAACCACTCGATTGACACAAAGGGTTTTTAATTACAATATGATGTAACAGTATAGCCGCGAGGTGCACCGTTCAGAAGGACTTGATTAATTTTCGACTGGGTTCCATGACTCTATTATCGAAATAGAAGAGAAAATAATTTTTCAGTAACATAAGCTCAAGGTAATTTTAGGTTGGTATAGTTATAAATTGTCAATGTTGTTCGTACTGAAATACAGTATAGGCAACTATGTAAACCAATAAACGAAAGAAAAACCAAATAATTTTTTAACAGGAAATAAGAGAATTGTATTCTGCCGAGTAGTTAATCCATGTTATTATTTGTTTTATTTTGTTCCGAGCATTAAACTTTAATCTATATAAATATTATTTAACATATAATGCAATTATATAGAATTCAAGATTGTGTTATCACTTATTTTATTTATAGACCTATACTGTTCAAACGAAATATAAATAAATTATTGCTTTTGTAAATGTGGGATTTTCTGTGTACACGAGTATACAGATAAAATATAATGCAATTTTAGTTACAACTACATATGAAATGTTGAAGAAATATATGCATATTTATATATATTTATCCACATTAATGCCGAGACATTTTGGTGTACCTCTAACAAACAAGGGCAATGGCTATAAAGAAAATTATGATATTGTATTGGTGATACTCAATTGTATAGTGAAAGAGTATTTATATATTTAAATTAATTTCCAAAATCGAAAATTATACCACTTGGTTGTTGCGTATTTCGGCAGTTATAATCAATATTTAAGGGAAGCAGACCTAAAGTTGGGAGTCACTCGACCACCTCCAATTTTTTTCTAACTTTGTGCATCTGGTTACTGATCCAATTTTTGGCTGGATCGGTATCTTGGGTCCACTGCTAGAACCACTTTAGTGGATCCATACACTTCAAATAGGTTATTTCCTGCATTGAATTTTTTTAAATTTGCACAACTTCTGCTGCTGAATACAACTGCAGCAGCATCCAAATTGCACTGTAATAGTTTACCCCTTATGCTATTAGGCCTGAAAGTGCTTTATAAAATTTTCCGTGGAAGACTTATACTTTAACCATCTTCTACTATAAGTAAAACGCAGCATCGGTATTGATTTTTAGCATTACAGCTACAAGCTGGTCGTATTTATACTACACCAGTATTATCGGTTATGAATTAATAGTTCTTATTTTCTACTCTCATTCCAAGCGAAAAATTAAAATCATAAATTTTTTGCACTTTTCAGAAATCAGAAATCATTTTTGATTTTCTTTCCACAATTTTTGTACAAAATATGGAATAATCCAATTCACATTGTTTACTTGTTATTTATAGGTGAATGATAGAATTAAAAAAGTGAAATTTGTATAGAAGTTTTTCGGAATTTGTAATGCTTATTAACCCCTAAGTGGTCGCGCAGTGATCCCCACGATCTAAGCTAAATACAATTATTTTTATTTCATTAACCACTGACGGTATTACAAATTTATTTTTCCTAGAACATAGATGAATGTACGAGTGAAAAGTAAACAGTTTTCAGGCGTATAAGACTAGTATATAACTGAAAAATACGTCAGAAATCCTCTATAAATCACACGACTCCTAATGGGTTAAGTGGAAAAAAGAGAACAAGACAGTGACCGAATGAAAGCTTGTATTGAACCAAATAGAAGAAGATGAAAAACAAAGTGAGTAATTAAATGGGAATAACAGGAAGGAACTCTAAAAAACGGAATAAGATAGATCCAAGGATTGTAACAAAAATAATATACTTCGAGGAAAGAGGAAGTTGAATTTACGGCTAGAGTTTGAACGTGTGAATACCCACACTTCATAATAAAACTTATTTGAAAGCTTTCGACTTTTCATGTCATTTTCAATTATGTGTATGTATTAAAAACTCAACGTCTTGTTTAGTTTAGCAATTACCAATTTGGAAAGAATTCAGAGCTAGTCGTCCTGTAAAATAGTGTGAAATATCTTTGAAGCTATCCTTTGTTTTGTATAAAATCTTTGGACCCGTAAGGTGTTCTGCCTGTATGTTGTCAACAAAAACCAATGTCCGTGACATAAGCGATGGATGTTGGGGCTCCACTGCGCTTCATCACCTTAGCACCTTTAGAAAGTGGAAGCCGAACTACACGATTCATGATGGAAGGTGTCGGTGCCCGAGTCATTAGAGGACCAGATTGGAAATGGGGGAAACAGGTTATGAACAGCCCATGCATTTACTTTTACATGTTGATTCAAATAATTTTTTCTATGTAAAGGTTATATTTACTTTTAGGATGGAGGTGAAGGGCATGTAGGTACCGTGAGAAACTTTGAATCGCCTGAAGAAGTGGTTGTTGTTTGGGACAATGGCACAGCAGCTAACTACAGATGTTCTGGTGCTTATGACCTTCGAATACTTGACAGTGCACCTACAGGTAAATTAACAATAATTTAAATAATTGCTCAAAATAGCTATAACAGCTCCACAAACTTTTAATTAGCTTCATACAGAATAGTTATTTTACACTTGATAGGTTACTGGTTTTCAAGTTCACTGCTATTTTGTTTCATGTCATTTCATAATTTATAAAGATAGTTATGAGTATTATTCATGAATATAAGTTTATGAAAGATATAGTTGCACATTTACCACAAAAAGTTCATTAATATCTAAGTTTTAGTGACTTCTTGTTATTTAATTACAGTAATGCCAAAGTTCTATAATTAATTAAAAATAAAAAGAGCATAAAATACTCACAAGATTGGAAAATATGAAGCATTCTTAATTTTATTTTCAAACTAACATTCCTTGTATTTAAAGTATTTTTCATATCTTGTGCATTATAAAATCACAAAAAATTTCACTGAAACTTAGATATAATCTTTAACCAACATGGAAAATAATAATATTTGTATTTAAAATAATCACTCATTTTGTAAACATGAATTGGCATATAATTATGGTGTTGTGGAATGGAGGAGAGAATAACAATTCTTTTATGTCACTTAGTTCCATCTGTTCTGAGACTCTTTTGATAAAAGGAGGGAGACGTTCATTCCACCTGGAACAATTATTATGAAGACAAATTGTTATTGTTTTATCCACCAATAATATAACTATGTTTAATATATAATAGTAGTGCCCCAAGGTACTCCTGAGGTAATGGGTGCAGGCCTGAAATTTCTTTTCACTGCTTGACAAGGAACCATCTACAATAAAATTGATGCAGTAGTACCATTTTGAGTTTGTATCATAGGTCTTCATGGCAGATTTTGTCAAATGCCTGCTTGGTGTCTAGAAGCACAATGGGCTGTACCTTTTGGATTCCAAGTTGTCGTTTATTACTTTTATAATTCTGTGTATGTGTTCTATAGTTCTGTAATTATTTCAAATCCAAACTGCTGGTTTGGTATCAGGTTTCTCTCCTTTAGTATAGGCTTGAATGAATATTTATTAATTACAAATGTAAGTTGCTTAGAATTTAAAAAAATTATGTGGCTGTGATCAGTGTTAATATTGAAATGATTTTTATTATCAAAATTATTTTTATTTGTTAGTTGCCTTTACGAGTAGTAGTTTTAAAATATCTAGGATATCATCAATTCTGATCATGTTGTCCAGTTGTTATATTGCATATTCTCTGAATCTCAGTTCAATGTTTTTATATTTATTTATTCTAGGAGTGAAGCATGATGGAACTATGTGTGATACTTGCCGCCAACAACCTATATTTGGAATTCGTTGGAAATGCGCTGAATGTGCTAACTATGATTTATGTTCCATTTGTTATCATGGTGATAAGCATGCTTTAAGACACAGATTTAATCGTATTACTACGCCAGGAAGTGAGAGGTATTGCATACTTTCAAGGTTTTTAATATATTTCTTTACAATTTATCTGCAGTAATTTTATTCTATCTTTCAGAACATTAATAGAACCTCGGCGTAAAAGCAAAAAAGTGGCTATACGGGGTATATTTCCTGGTGCACGAGTAGTAAGAGGAGTGGATTGGCAATGGGAGGATCAAGATGGTGGAAATGGCCGAAGAGGTAAAGTTAATGAAATGCAAGATTGGTCTGCTGCCAGCCCTCGTTCTGCTGCATATGTTGTTTGGGATAATGGTGCGAAGAATTTATATCGTGTTGGATTTGAAGGAATGGTATGTATTAACATTTTATGATGAGCAGACTAATACCTGATACTTTATTATTTATATGTATTTTGAAATGAATATTTCATTTCTATTCATGTTATATCTTGTGTGTAATATTCTCTGGAACTGGACTAGTTTGGTACTGTTGCCTCGACCCCCTCCGTCACTCCTCCCTTTGCCCACTCGACTTGAGCATAGACCTTGTAATAATGTAATATTCATGTGTAGGTGGAATGAGCTTTTTCGGCCAAATACATGGTGCGATTGTGGGTGGAGTGAGCTATCGTGCGATAGTTGTGTGATGTCATGGAACAGGAGAGAGAGAGAGAGACAGATGATGGGGCAGAGCTTGCGGAGGGGTGGGTGGGAGTGGTGGTATGATGGTACCAAAATTTAGCTTTTTCTCCAATATGTTTGTTGATTATTAGTGTAAAATTGATGACATATGTGTTTGATTTAACTGTAAATAGCATCATCGTCATCATCATGGAGCTCGAATTATTCTTGGCCCCTGACACAAACAAATTACATCAAATTCACATTCATAACAGCCATTTTGGCCAATGTTTGCATGTTGAGTACATTTTTTATCAGATAACATCTCTTGAAATGATTTATAGTAATTTATTATTATAATTAAAGAGGTTCTAATTGAAGGAATGCAATGTTGCGATGCACTAAATTTTTCTTATTAAATTTAAGATTATTTCTGATCAAGTAGGCTGTTTATTCATTAATTTTCAAAGAAATCAGATCAAATTCCTATTCATTGCATTTTTAGACTAAGGATTTCTTTTGTGGAAACACATTTCTTCTTCAAAAATGAAGAATATATATTAAATAGTGCTTAAGGGACTTTTTTGCTAAACTAATTTTAGCAAACAATGTACAACATATTATTTACTAGTCCTCATAAAATTTGTGAAATTAACTTATGCACAATTCAATACAAACAAATTTTCATGAGCTTTTGGCTCAAAATGATCATCTGCAATATACTAAACAATTATATTAAAAGTGTTTAGTCATTTATTGGAACATCATTTTACATTTTACTAAGAAAACATGTTACCATGACAGGATGTCTTAAAAATATATATGATTGATTTTTAGGCAGATTTAAAGGTAGTTAATGATGCCAAAGGCCAAACTGTATACAGAGACCATCTACCACTTTTGGGAGAGCAAGGTCCAGGTTGTACTAAATCCCATGGTTTGCAGATACGTGATCAGGTAAAGTGATAACAACAAATTAAAATTTTGTTTCCAGCTGCTTATTATTATTGTAGTTACTTCTTTTTATTTATTTATTTATTCAAATGATTTAATTTTAATAAAATTACATAATTGTGTTTCTTCTGCAATTTTATGTAAAAGTACCATATAATTTCAGAATAAATTATTTATTTGTTTTATAACTGTTTTGTATATTTCAGGTCAATGTTGACTTAGAGCTAGAAATAGTACAATCCCTTCAGCATGGACATGGTGGTTGGACTGATGGTATGTTTGAGTGTCTTGGCACTACTGGAACAGTTGTTGGAATAGATGAAGACCATGATATTGTTGTTTTATATCCCAGTGGTAATAGGTAGGTTTCTAAAGCTTATCATTATGTAAAAATTATATAATTATCAGTTCATTTCAGTGGCCAAAATTATATTTGACAAATATTTGTCATGTTGTTTTATATATAATAATTAAATTAATTACTAGTAATTACTAGTAATTAATTACTAGTAATTACTAGTAAAGACAAAAGTATCATCTGCACAACATGCATCAGGTTCGAATGAAGTTCATCAGAGATTTACAGTGGGTGATCTTGTACAGATTTGTAGTGATCTGGAAAGAATGAAATTTTTGCAGCGTGGACATGGAGAATGGGCAGACGCAATGGCACCGGTACTTATAAAATATTCTTCACATTTTCAGAGGTGTTAGGAGAAAAGCATCTACAGGTTTGGTGACAAGACCATATACATTGTCAATAAGTGATAAGTCTTCACATTCGACTGAACAGAACGATTGGTAACAGCACTTCAACTTAAACAATGTATATGGTCTTTCTCTCCCCTTACCCATCATGTATGGGTCTGTGGACTGCACTAAACTCTTGCTGTAATTTTACTGCTCAAAATATTTGATTTTGTATTCATTTTATTCCTTTGTTTCATTTCCTTCTCTTGTAGACAATCAATATCTGAGAAGTCCCTACCAATTTTGAATTGTGATATGTACAAATACACATAATTCTTGTTCATCAGTATGTTTAAAGGTTTCCCAATAATTATACTCATTGAAAAAAGCTATCTGAAGCTTTACTAGTAATTAATTTGTAAATTAAATATAAATCACTTACAGATGGACATTCAACCCAGCTGTTTTGACAAAAGTATCATCTG
The DNA here is from genome assembly GCA_034510155.1 of Eucriotettix oculatus. Taxonomy (NCBI): domain Eukaryota; kingdom Metazoa; phylum Arthropoda; class Insecta; order Orthoptera; family Tetrigidae; genus Eucriotettix; species Eucriotettix oculatus. Next base: position 56,826,519 of record CM067381.1, read on the forward strand.
CACAACATGCATCAGGTTCGAATGAAGTTCATCAGAGATTTACAGTGGGTGATCTTGTACAGATTTGTAGTGATCTGGAAAGAATGAAATTTTTGCAGCGTGGACATGGAGAATGGGCAGACGCAATGGCACCGGTACTTATAATTTTTTGTGTAATGTTATATCTATTATTGCTGCCAAAGTCCTGTTCTTAGTATTATTTCATCATGTTTTGCAGACATTAGGAAAAATTGGAAGAGTCCAACAAATATATCATGATAACGATTTGAAAGTTGAAGTCTGTGGTACATCATGGACATACAATCCTATGGCAGTAACAAAAGTTGCTTCATCTGATGGTGGAGGTAATTATTTTGCATTTGACTAATTTAATAACTTTAATTCCAGTTAAAGCTATGCATAGAAAAATTACACAAAGTTGTTGCGAATCCGTATATGTTATAATAATCTGCTAATAAAATCAGAATAATTTGAATTTAATACAATTATATTAGAAAATTATATCTCATGTAAATACACAAATAGAGTGCAACAATTTAATGTTTGATTATGCAAGATTTAAGTTTTTGTATGTATCCAATTTTCAATTTATAAGATTTAACATAAAACATAAAATTTACAGTAATCCCAACAAATTTAGATTTATCTTTTGAATCTAATGAATATATAGGTCTAATTTTCAACATGTGTTATATCATGTTTGGAACATGACATTTGGATGATTAACTCTGCCATTGTCATCAGGTTACTGATGCCAAGACTGTTTTTATCATTTATAAGTGATCATTAACTTTCCTCCACTGTGGACCTACTGGCATGGGGCCGTCTTTGTTCCTTTGTTGTGTGGGATGCAACTTTTTTTTTCATTGGCTGTTTTAATTGTAACAATTAATTTGGAAACTAATGCATTGGTTCAGTAGTTTCTAATTGTGTTCACAAAATCAATTTTGTGCCAGACATGTGAAGTTGTTCTGCAATGGATGACTTGGTGTTTTGTTTTAGGTGCTTAATGATGACAGAGATAGTTATTGAATTGTTGTGTTCCTTATAGGATATAACCTGGGATGAAGCCTGGGAATAATGTATTCAAAATTATCCTAGTTTATTTGATACTAGTTTGACCAAGTTTCTTCTATAGTAGAAAATTATTTACACATACACAAAGTTGTGATTAGTCATTATTGACTGCTAAAACAAGCCAATATTTCAAGAAAGAAGAGGTAATATATATGTCAGGAAATGACATTGTCATGTTAATTAAAACAATTAATAGGGAAAAGACAGAGAGATAGAAAGTAGGCGACTTTCCTGAGGTTCATAGATGGTAGGCACCTTGTGAGGTTTGGAGTTCTTTAAATTTTCGGAGGTACCGCTGGCTAGCCGATCACTGGAAATGTCTTCCTAACTTTCTGATGAAGGGGGCGGTTCCTCTGAAAATTTTAAGAACTCCAAACCTCACAAGGTGCCTACCATCTATGAACCTGAGGTAAGTCAGCTACTTTCTATCTCTCTTTCGTTTCCTTATTAATTGTTTTAATTAAGATGACAATGTCATTTCAATTAGTAAGGATTAATAAGGAAAGATGGTGACTTACCTGAGGTTCATAGATGATAGACACCTTGTGAGGTTTGGATGTATATAATTTGAAGCTAATGATTCATATGTAATATTAGTAATTTCTTTAAATGTCTTTCTTCAGATTTTCTTTTGTAGTTATAGTTACTTTCTAGAAGTCGTGAAATATTATTGGTGTTCTGCTTTATTACGTATTATCATGTGAAATATGACTTTCAGAGCGTCTAAGTGCCTTGCTGAAGAAGTTATTTGAAACTCATGTTTCTGGAGATGTGATTGAAGAATTGGTAAAAACTGCAGCCAATGGAGATGCTCAGAAATGTGAGGAGTCATTGAAACGACCAGATGCGGATGTAAATGGAGTATTTGGAGGTCATACTGCTTTACAAGCGGCTAGTCAGAATGGCCACTTGGAGGTGATAAAGATTCTTCTTCGACATAAAGCTGATGTTGAAATAGAGGTTAGTAGACATTTCCCCCTGTAGTATTTATTATTTTAAAGCATTTGGAAGAGCTATTATTTGGTTAAAAATTATATTAATAAAATTTCCAGACTATAGAGGCTTTACAGCTTAATAAAATAGACGTATACAACATAAAAAGACAACCACTCACACATAGTTGCATATTTCTTTCTTTAAAGTTTGAAACTAGTAATATAAGGTAGTGTATGTTCAGTATTTAGTTATAGAAATAATTATTTCTCAATTTTTATCTGCAGTACACTTTTAGATTTTTTTTTGTGCCTGTATTGTTGGCCCCCATTTAATATTTTGAACTTTTGTTTTAGTGATTCATAATATTTGTTAAGTTATTCTGTTTGGTAAAATATATTAGATTAAGCTACTATTAAATGAGTTTGTATAAGAAAACACACTTTGGTTCAATTGTTAAACACAATTTATTCTAAAACCTTTAGCCAGTTATATTTAAGATCATTGTACATAGGTTATTATTTCTAATTTTATAGGATAAAGATGGTGATCGTGCTGTCCATCACGCTGCTTTTGGTGATGAGCCTGGTGTAATGCAGTTACTTGCTCGTGTTGGTGCTGATTTGAATGCTCGAAACAAACGTCGCCAGACTGCTCTGCATATTGCTGTGAACAAGGGGCATATGGGAGTTGTGAAAACTCTTCTGGAACTTGGTTGTCATCCAAGTTTACAGGTAAAGAATCATATTCACCTGATGCAGTTAAGAGCAAATTAAAGATTATCTCCTGTAAACATTTTGGTGTGCCTAGCCTTTATGTTAACTATGTTAAGCTACTGTTTAAAAACAAAAAAAAAATCTTTTATAACCCACACCTATTATGTTATTTAGTAATTAATTAAGGTAACTAATATTTGTTGTTCTAAAATTGAAATAGGTATTTTTGTTTGGTCATTCAACTTAATATACCTAGTAGCCAGTCATACTGATTTCATTTCATTCACAAAAAATTGTGAATATGTTAGATATATGCTATACTTAGATTTGAAATTTAGTAATGCTGTGGAAATATTTACTATTGTTGTTGATCATCATGGTGTTCATTGCCTGAAAGGAAGAAATAATCCAACATATTGAACAGTAAGAAACTCTGCCTGTCTCAGAATAAAAGATTAACAATCCGTTTGATAACTCCTAAAGAAGCTACTAAATTCAGCCCATTCAGAGGGATGGCTATCAAGACCTTCATTATCATTATGACATTGTCTTCTAGGATAAAGTGCTTTGACAGCAAAAATGGGTGTACTATGTAGTTCCTAAACCTGCCAGCTAATCTGTTTCTCCACTTTCTCTCTTTCCTTTGTTTGTCTTCACTTATTCTGTTCTTCAGTCTTCTTGCAGACTCTTACAAAACATAGTCTGTCCCAATTCTTGATGCACTGCTGTCTGTGATACAATCAGCTTTATCATTAAATATTAGACACACTTGAAACAAGCTTGGCAGTGTAACAATAATCAGACAAATTAAACAACTGTCATGATTATTCATAATTATATCTGAAATTTCACAAGTTTAACACAAAACTTAACTGTTGAGCTAAATGATGGCAATAAATTTGTTTACTTGATAACTATAAAAAATTATATTTTAAAAAATCATGGGAATTGCTTGTATTATTTTTGGGGAATTTACCATCACCCCATAAACTGCTGTGAGATAATAATTAAAATCACTTATTCAAAATTTATCTAAAAATGAAAATCTGGACAGAATTTGACTTCATTTGAGCCTTTAATAAACAGTTTCTTTTAACAATAAACAAAATACTTGACATAGCTGCTAAAAATAAATGTATTTGCCACAGAACTGTAGAATGTGTTGACTTTCCTTATGGGGAAATATAATCCTGAGATTTGACATTAATGTACAGTGTGTCTCGTAGAACCACTACCTCGAATAAGGCTGAATATCTCCTAAACTAATAGTTACAGAATAACTGGACTTAGATTTTGTGTTAAAACTTTCCATATAGGTCTCCACATCTATATACTGGTGGCCTGAAGATGACCTTCAATCTCTTGTGTGTTCTTCAAAATTACAGGTTTGATGGTAACTACCAGTGATCTAATTTGTGCATTTGAAATAGAGAACTTTTTATCAGAAGGTAAAATACCAACTTAGAATTAGGGTCTATGGTTGTAAACATCAAAATAAGTGAACAGTTCTAGGCTTTTTCCTCTCAAGAGAAGAATAACATATCTTCTGAGAATAGCAATTGGTAAATAATTTATTATAATGTAAGTGAGCTCACTGTGAAAATGTTTTTTTTTTAATTTTTTATAAAAGACAATTAATACAGCATGCCAACATATGGCAATTTGAACAAGATGCTTGCCAGGGTATGCTTCTCCAGCAAGAATTTAAGGGATATAGTTACCAAAACTTATTTTGTCATTCTGATAACTTAATTTTTTTATAAGTTGTTAAGGAAATGACAAGTTTGATGTAGGTGTAAATTATTTTATTTGCTCTACCAAGCTCATAGCATAGTGCAACCAATAAACCTAATTCTTTAATTGTGCTGTGATTGCTGTCATTATGTATTGTTACTCTTCATTATTTTTTCTTTCTCTATTTTTTTTAAATACTCAAAAATGTGTTTTATACAACATTTTTGCATTAATTTTCTTCTTGGTTTCATATTATATTATATATTTTATTTACTAGTGGTATTTGGTTTACATTTTTCTGTTTAGATGTGCTCATTTCATCAAATGTCAATCCTCTGATTTATTTACTATTCTAACTATTTAACTTCCAGTGTAACTCCTATCCTTGTACATAATAGTTTTACGTTTTTACAATATATGTAATTCCCCTGTACTCAGTACTTTCCGTGAGAATTTGCTCAAAGAGTATGTGAATGCCGAAGAAACTGTAGCATTCGGGCCTATCTTGGGGGCGTTGTTTTCACTTTCCTCCTTGTATAGTCTTCGGTTCGAACCATGTTTCAACTCGCGATTTCGGGTAACGTTGAATTTTCTCTTCCGTATTATTTTTGTACGATTTGAATTATATTGCGTGTTTTTTCAAAGGATCACCGTAATCTTCCGTACCTATTGCAAAACAAAATCTTTGCATGGTATCGACGTCGAACTTTTACTTGCTCTTTGTTTGACACGCATTTAGCTGGCTACGTGTCCGTAGACATTGAATAATGTAGAACATTAGCTGGTCCGGAAGTCTCGATTCAAGAGCTGAGTTACAGATGTTTGGCGTGGAGTATTTGGACGCGAATAAATATCCCCCGACAAGGAGAGCGTTTCAATGGTAACCTCCATAAATCATCACATCACGGATTTGTTTTCGCGGTCCACGGATTCCGCGAAAAATTTCTACATCGCCTGCATTTTTCACAATGTGCTGTCTAGGATTATTCAATACTGTTAACTCTGCTATACTACTATAGAATTATGCTGATTTAATTTTTATACTTTCATATAAATACTAATTTGAAATATCATTGGTGCTATTGGCAATAGAAATTTATTTTCTTATCGGAATTACTTTATAACGAACGTAATTATATAGCCTATATTTTTTCGTTTAATAGCTATCTGAAAAACTGTCATCTATTTCACGGAGAACCTGTGTTTGTCAATGAATGCATTATTGCATTTAAGTATTCTCACGGAGGCAGCTACATATAAAAGAGCTAAAGTAAATATATATTTTATTTTTGGGAGTTTCTGTCTATTAGAAGTTCACATTCTGACATATAAATCCAAATTTATTCACCACGGGGACCACAGAGAATAATTCTAAGGTTATGCACCCTTATGTTAAGTTTTTTTCTTTGCTCCTGTAGTTTAAATCAATTTTATTTCAAACTATCTAACCCCCGCGACTTTGCGCCGAAATAGTTCTTTTTATTTTGTCCTAAAAACGAAATAACAGGTAGAGAATTTTGATAAAGTTGAATTCATTGAATGTGTAAAAAGTACGTTATCACCTATTTATGATCGCTTCAGGGCCAACCTTATAACTCGCAGTTAGTTTTGAACAAGATTATTTCTCTGGAAGTTAGCTATATGCTAACAATAGGTTAATAACGGTGCGAATACTACTTCAACAACAGATGCAGCATAAAAGACTATAGGCAATCCGAATCCACTTCGGTTCTTTAATGCGCGTATAAGATATATATATATATATATTTACGGCAATATATTGAAATGAAATATGCACGAATATTTAAGTTAATTTTTTTAAACCCTCAAATTTTCATTGAAATCTTTCGAGCCGTTTCGGAGTCTATTCAAGACAAACATACAGACACTTCAATTTAAATTTATTGGTATAGATAAAAATAAATTCTCAAATTGCTAATTTATAATTTACCGTGTATTAGAATTTAATTAGTCATGTAAATGTGCAAAGGAAATTGCAAAATGATCATTTTGAGATTGGAATTAACCGTGTAATCTGATAATATGGCATCATCCATATTCCGAAACTTTGTTAGCTTTCGGTTGTTTCAAGTCCGTATGATCGAAGGAAACAATATATTGATTGTCCGTCTAGAAAAAAAAATTATTAATCACACTTATCGATATCTGTTCATTAGCCAGCTTAATCCGGTCACTTTGCCAAATACAATAATCGCCTCAACTCTGTACTGACTCATCTGCACTGCGTTCCCGTCGGAATCTGTTTCTAACTGCAGGCCGGAAATTGCACATCACAGCTCTGCGTTTGTACAAATTGACGGAACATGGGCTCCAGGGCTTTAGTTCTGATTGTCGTCCGATATTCGTTCCCTATCTCTTTTTTTTTGCAATAGAATTCTAATTGTAATGAAAGAAAAAGGCTACCCAGGCATCCCATTAAATCGGCGAAGCTTTTAATTCCATCAGTTAACTCAACGCCAGCTTCGACTTTATGAAGGAAATGATCGCGAAGGCACCAAAAACTTGACATTTTAAACTTCTAGTTTGGTACGTTTTCAGTTATTTCCTGGTTGTGCTAGGCGTCGAAATGTTATTTTGATGTATTATCGTCATACATTTATAACATTAATGATTTAAGATCATCGTTTTTTTGCACGAACTGTACGTTATGGTCATTTACCATTTTTGTGTTTCTTGTAATGCTTTTTGGTTTTTGTTGCCCTGATGTAGTTTTCTGCTACTAGAAATTAAACAATTTCAACATAATAAAGTTTCGAAAATAATATTGTTCGGGTGCTTCAATATCAGACGAGAAAAAAAACCATAAATCGCAAAGAAAACAAATTGAACTAGTTGGACAGAATTGGTATCTCAAAGAGAGAAATGATAGATGAATCTACGTTTCAAGTGGAAGACAGTTCTACTCGTCTTCAGTAAGGAGCACCATTTCAGAGCATACTTTACCGAGATGAACTTACTCGGGTATATACAGCTTTTTATGTCAGACTAAGACACTTAATATATTTTTATTTATTTAATTCCTTATTCAATTTCGTGCAAAGTACACAATTTCACACGATACAGCATCATTTTTCAATTTCTTATTCCTAAGTCTTGTAAGAGTAACTCAAACTGCAATAGAATTAGGTGCTGTAAATTTACAGTTTGAGGTGTTTTTATGTTTCTATATACCGAATGGAGAAATCATATAGAGCTTTGTTGTTACAAATCTCTCAGTTTTTTATTAACATTGTAGAGTAGAGTATTGGGTCTGATTTAAAAATTTCTCTCCGTCATTGTTCTGAAACGAAGGTATCGGAATGAACTAAAAAATTCCCATCGAAGGCTCAGCACAAATTGTGACTAATGACGGCGAAAATGAAGATAAATGCTACCGGGAAGGGTCGCATGCGTTTTCGATCGAAGCATTTTCTCAGATTAGTCTTGAAGAAGACGGAGGGACTTTATAAACGAAATTCTGGAATTATTGTGATATTTTGTTACTTTGCTATTGAACACATAAATTGGGCGCAGACGAATATATATATTGTATTGTACTCTAAAAGTATGAACATGTCACAATAAGCCTGTAATTCACCGCTTTACAAATGTTATTAGGATAGTTATGACACAGTAAATAGATCGAGCAAAATATTTATATTGCGTGTTCTGTTCTAACAGGTCACGGGAAGCCTTAATTAGACCAATGTGTGACAATTTACCTGTCCACCTTAACATAAATAGGATATTTTTTCGTTATTCCAGCTTACGTATGTTTAGTTATAATAATTTATCATATATTATTTAAAATTTGATTAGTGTATTTGTTACATTTGTATTGTAATTGATATTAATTGTGTATGGGGTAGTAACGGAAAATTTACCTAGTCTCTATAAGTTAAAAAATTTCTTGACAGTTGAAACAGAAGAAACTTAATCTAAGAAATCCTCGTACCAAAAACTGATGCATTGAATACGGACTCTCTCTTCACTATATCGACTATATTATAGATATTGGAACGCGGAAAAAACTCATAGTATTGAAGTGAATTTTTACTGGTACAGCACTACGTAGGATCTGTAAATAAATTTTTGAAATAAAATTACTGGATTCTAATTATTAGTAGCAACGTACCGAAACATTTCCGTTACCATACCACAGTTCAAAAGGTCACATTTTAACATTTTTGTGGGAACTAACCACTTTCATGCATTCTTTCAAACTGTTCGTCTGCAACGTCATCGGGGTCAACTAAAATAACAAAGTGTCGATTTGTTTGATCACAAAAATTACTTCTGCCTCAAATATATATATACTCATCTTCCGCTGGTTGAAGATGGTTACTATATGTCTTCAGGTTTGTTTAAATAACTAATGAGTCTAAAATACTTTTCTTCTCAAAATTGTTTGCGTAATCAGATTATTGTGGTAAACGTATTAGAATACCGATTATAGATATGAAATTGTATGCTTGTAAAGCTTCGAAAATTATTTTCTTTACTGACGGAATGGGAAAGTATATCTTCCACAGTTTTTTTTGATTACAGCTACTTCTTTTTGTTCGTGGTACTAAATTTTCCGGCGGTTTCACGAAATCGGACTCTCGTCCAGCAACGGGCATTAAACCGAATGACTACCATTCGCCTTTATGAAAGCACGATCTTTGCCAAGATATCGGGACGTTTCTTTAGGAACGTCAAGTAACATTTTCGAAGTGTTCCCTTTGGTTTGGTATTCGATCTAGGTATGCTTTTTGATACTTCGTCTGAAATTACGCGTGAGCTTTCATTTCGGTGATGTATCGTACACGTATACATTTTTGGATACTTCCTTTTCAAAAAATTTTTAATTCACATTTGAAATTGGCCAATTTGAAAAGTTCCGCGTCGAGATGCTACATACTTTGCTCAGTTTCACTTGAGACACTTATTTCGGTGGAAGGTCTGTAAATATACGACGGAGAAAGCTTCATTTTAGAAATTCAACCTCCATTACACAATCAACGTCTCAATATGCCAACGTCCGAATCCTAATGACCTTTATGGGACATAAATGCACGGTGGCATCATAAGGCGGATTGTCAGGCTATTTACAATACTATCAAAAGAAGTCTGTTACATTAAATGACGATTTTGGAGCATTTTTATAGTAACTTTGGCTTAATACTTTTAAAATTTTTTATCGATTAATGTGAAGAGTCAACGTAAAACAACTCATAATGCATTATTTTCAAAACATACCTTTTTATTTATGAAAAGTTTCTTTTTATGCTAAGGATCATTCTTTAGTGCTTAAAAATTTTAATTACTTTGTAAATTATAAAATGAATTATGACAAGTTTAGCATTGAAAGAAACTTCCGTTAATTTAGCAATGCCATCTGAATTATTTTATTCAGTGGTTGTTGGTCTAGGTTACTGGCCGATTGAAAGAATGGAGGACGTGATCCATATTTATGGTTCTGTTCGTTTCTCTTCAGATTTTTGAAAGTTTAGGTAGTTATACATTTCAATTTAAACTGCTTAAAGTAATATTCACCGAGACCGCTGGCTATGTGATTAAGCTGACAGCAATATTATATTATTTTCTTGTTTTTAATGTGTCTATTATTGAACTTTACGTTGAGTAGTGTGACATACTCCTATTGTATCGTTGAGATTTCATTTTCACGTAGGGGGGGTGTACGTATCGTAGCTTTTACAAATGTTTGAAGATCGCTCGTTTAGTTCAGTGGCCATCTCTTAATGCCCCATTGGTTGTTACTGTCAGTGCGCGAAGTAATTGAATAACAAGTTAGGTGGGCATTTCTTCCGCCGAATTGAACTGTGTGTCGGTCTGGCACGGAATTGAATTTCATCTCTTTGATGGCCCACGTACGGAGCATCGCACTGCAAAATCGGTGTTCATAAATCGCTACATTAAATCCAAATATTGGTGCTGGGTTTCGAACTGGTTAGCATAATTCACTCTGCTGGGGTGGAAGTTAAGGGAGCGTAAATGCCCAGATTCTACCCCGTAAAATTTCCGCATTTTTGCATTATTCTCACCTGCTTTTCCCCAGTGAGTTTAATGTCATTCACCTGTCGGACATCCGGGCAATAGCACTAACGCTTCAAAATGTGAACTAGTATTACTTTTAAATTGATTGTAGAAATGGATTTCAAGAGATATCGTCATGACTTGAATACAAACTTTCAATGCCGGCTACACACACCAAACCAGATAAATGTATACATGTAATGAAAATATGTAAGTTTATTTGCAATTAGTATTGAACTTCTTTATTTTTTACGGTTTGTTGGAAACTACACATCTTTATACCTTTGTCAATGCGCGAGTATGTATGTAACTGCTGTAGGTGTCGTTAACTACTGGTCTGAATTTGACCAAATTTGGCACAAGTGTTCCTCAGGGCCCGAAGATGCCCATGTTCATTAAATTTATTAAATATATTGATGTTATATACAGATATGTGAAAAAAAATTATTTGTAAATGGTTTCGGGAACCACACCCGCGTCGAGATCTTCTAAAGTGAACCCGGGTTGCCTATACTCTTGATCTAAAATACTTAAATTAAAAACATTTTGCGTCGTAACTAACGTATCCATTCTTGTCTTTCTTCTAAAATATCTATATGCTCTGCGTGAGCTTCGGTTGAAGCATTTCTACTTCTTTTGACTTGAATTCCATGCACCTTGGATCAATTTAAGCATTGTCCATTCTTCACGTATTTTCTAGAATTAGGGTCTGAAGAATGTGACGAGTGAATTGTCGGTGAGCTTAGGTTAACGGGAATGGAGGGATGTTGAATCGGTCCTTGGACTTCGACTCGGATTAGCTAAGTTGGTAGAGCACCGGGCGGAAATCGGGAGGTCCGGAGTTCGAATCTTTGGTCCGGTCGACATTTTTTCCATTCTTGTCTTTCTTCGATACGATGTATACGTAAATTAGTTTATTTTTTGCGTCAGGTAAATTTTAATATTTAGTAATTGCTCATTTTTAAAAACAAAAATTATGCATTCGATACTGGCATTCATCACAGCTACAAGTATTAAATTAAATAAACTTTAATAACATACTATATATATGTGAATAAAGTGAAAATGTCAACAGACCTCAGTTTTTTCCGTTTTTAATGTGTTTTTTCAGTGGGTTTCCGTCTTTTGCAAAGTACTTGAAGAAACGAGAAAGGGCTCATTCTCTTTGTCTCACCGAGACCTATCAGTAGATATCTTTATTTCCAAGGTGAACCAACCCACCCTGAGCTACAACATTATAAAAAACTCAATTTTGGAACGTTAGGCCCTTGTAGTTCGAAAACTGATGATTTAGAAAAATTTTGAGAACTCAGTAGATGGAAATTCTATTCTGAGATCACTGGAAACGGGCCAAAATGACACCTATGTAACGAAACTACCGTTTTGGCGATTTTCCGCCATTTGCACAACCTAGGAGTGAAAATTGGTTGGATTTGGCAACAAAAATAGATTGTTGTGAAATAAACTTATCTTTAGTTACATTCGTGCGTTATTGTTTACCTGAACACCAGGAACTTCAGTTAGTTGCTTCATTTGGCTATGAGAACTGTCCTGAAAAAAGAAATTATGAAGCTACTCAAATGCATGCAAATCGATGAATTAAACATCTTTGGTAGCATATTTCTGTAAGTTCGTTTCATTCATGTTACAATTTATTTCACGATAAACTTGCTCAGCAGGAGGCTTTCATATAGAACACAACTTCGGAAACAGGCTGCCTTGTTTTCAAGATTACACTGGTAGCTTCTACGTAATCGAGTTCTTCTAAGTTTGGTTCAAAAGGAGGGACTTGTGACTTACGAAGTTATCGCGTGTTCTATGTTTCTGGTAACTACTTTTCTTTGGGGGCATGTCCTGTTTGATGAATAAAGCTAATAAATAAATTTCAATGTAGTTCCGTGAAGACATTCAAGCACTTGGGCACACAAAGGATCTCTTTTGTGTATGTATATGTCAGTTAAGTTGTTGCTCACAATACGTTCGGAGCGTGTTATTCAATACTCTGTGAAAATAAAAGCACGCGGAAAACAGGTGTCGTCTTTAAATGCTTATAAGTGCTACTCAACTTTAAGTGAAAATACTATTCCTGTTGTAAATGGTGGATTCGATTATTTCATGAGTGAAGGTACATTTGTTACCTTTTAAAATTATTCTTTAAGGCGGGGCTCAAATTTACCAATAGCGCTTCGTTGGAGGCCAACAAAGGCTGTTCTTATTCACGTTCTGTTTTATTGATCTTCACTTGTTTTTCTTAATAAATAGTTTATATTTTTGAATCGGAATCGTTTGGCGTTGGATAATATACTTGACAACCGTATTTGAAAAGGTAATATATTAAACTGGTATATTTGTAAATAATTTAATTTATGTGGTTATTAATATTACTGAGTTGTCCAAGCTTACTTTTTTAAAATTCAATATATTTTTCTTTTCTTCAAATGTTCAATTTGGTGAGTTTTTTAAGCTGGGAGGCTACATGAGAAAGGAAATTGAAAAAGGGAGATGTGGATGCTATTCATTTCGTCATATTAACTTGTCCTCCGACATATAGCAACAGTTATTCTCTGGAGGAATGTTCTCAATATGGATCTCTTATCCTCTACTCTTCTTTGTATTTTTCAATTTGTTGTTCTGTCTGATCACTTTATTTTTCTAAAATTTGTCTCCAGTACTGCATCTTAATGCGCTTTATGTGTTTTATTTCCTTTTGTATTTATTGAATCATGTCGTATAGTGCCGTATATGGACAGACTATTAAATATATTAAACTAGACGATAAAATACCAATAATATTCCTAAACATGATGCATTCATTTTGCTTGTCAAGATGTCAAAGATATTACTAAATAATATTTTATTAATCCAAAGGCAATGCTACCGTAACAAATAATTAAAATTTGTTTTGACTTTTCTCTAGTACAAGTGGGATCCCTCGAGTGACGATATAAATTTGAAAAGGGAAAGTAGTATTCCAGGGGTCTATTGGAAGTTTAATAATATAAAATATATATACACTAAATATAGATTTTGTTATGTTAGTTATTGAATTGCCTGTGCCACAGCTACTTGATACATTGTGCAACTTACGAATTCGAGGGTATATTGGATCTCTATAATAAATGTTTATATATTCCATTTTTATTTAATGTTTCAGGAATGTAATTTTAGGTATATCCGTTTTAATGTGTATAAATATAATATAGGGGTTTCATGTGATCCACGTATCTAAAGTGGAATGCAACTGTAGAAAACATCTTGAAGATAAAACATTTTTCGAACACATGTTTAGGTTAATTTTAGTAACCTGATTGTCCTTACAACTGTTACTTGATACGTGGCTCTGTTTACGAATTTTAATGAAAAAAATCATGAAGAAAAGTTGTCTATGGGTTCTACGGAAAAAATCGTTGGGAATTCATATTTTAATCCTATCATTAGTAACTTAGAATTTGGCCAACTTTATGCTGTAAGTTATGATAGTAGACATACAAATATTAAAAAATTAGTACCAGCCATTGTAATGTTTTCCACTAGAAGGGCGTCAATATATGAGTCTCCAGTTCTTACTTTTGATGTAATCGCTAAAACGTCACTGACAATACGCAAGGAATGTCTTCAATAGATACAAGCTAAACAATTGGATACGTTGAATTATTTTGTAAAATAAATTTAAGATGTCAGATTTGTAACACATGTCTAAGTTAAGAGAGATTACTTTCCCTATTTTTTTCTTCTTCATGTAATTTTCTTGTTAATACTCATTAAACTTTAAATTTAGATGCTCCTAAATATCTTTCAGCCATCTGTGTATAATTTGAATGTCTCGATACCATTTTTATCGAAGGTAGAATAAAATTAACCTTCCATTTTTCTCCGTGAAGGGCGAGGATTGGATGCTGATGCGTCAATAACTGTATTTACATTATATTCTTTAAATTTATTTTTGTTGATAATTCTTGTTTAAACCTGGATATAAACTAGGCTAGGTTGGGTAAATCGCATGCGGTAGTCTGCGGATTCTGGTTGGATTTAACTTGCTGAGTGGGAGATCCGACGAGGTCATTTAACTTAAAAGGTTTCAAGACGAGGTGGCTTGTAACTTGTACTCTAATTTAGTTTAACTTTGTCGGATTTGCGTAAATCTGGGAGCGTTAGTCATCGGCGCGTATTGGGCGCGATCCTTGAGTCGTTGAAGCATTGTAATGGCTGTGGAGCTCTTACTAATCTCGTCCAGCCACTCTAATTTTATGTGACGACCGAGGGGATGGATATTGGAGCTTTCCCGGCCATCTTAATGCAAAGATACAGCGTAGGTTATCCGCAATAAGTTGAGTGCGGTTGCTGGAAGGGAGACGAGGGCGGGGATTGATTGAAACTGGGCTACGGGACTAATGGGATTACCATTTTGCTTCGGCAGTATGTTACGTGGTCGGTCGAGGACAGTATTGGAAACGACCAGAGTTATTGCTCTAGCAAAGGAAGCCAGTGGCCACAAAGCAGCCTCGATCTTGCCACGTGTTTCCAATACATATTGCTAACTAACTCCAACGTATCCTCCTGCATTTTATTTAAGCTTAATCTGTCTAGGTTCTGGTATACCTCAAGAAATAAAACATAATACATACATTTAAATAAATTTTATAGTTTCACCCAAACTTTTGAAGTGAGACGAATTGGATTAATAGGTCAAATTAAGATTATTACTTCTATGAACAATGTGAACGATTATATTGATAAAAATATTGAAATTAGAAATGAAAGAAGACTTAGAGACATCATAAACCGTATGATATTTGAAATAATCTGTGCCGATGGATAGTCTTCACCTTTGGACCGACTTTCTGTATCACATTTGACACGGACTCAGTGGAAAAGATCATATTTATCTTGTCCTCTTATACCTTTTGATGTCGAGGTTTTTGGCTCAGAGATTGCCATTATTTTGATCAGTTTGAGTTTTAAGTGTGCTGGGCATTGATCAATAGCACTCAAAGACGTACACAAAAACCCAATCTCTTGCCAGGAATCGAAGCCGGAATCTCTGGTACTAGGCAGTAACGCTAGCCACTAGATCACTGATGCCGGCGTAGAAAAGATTAATCATCAAATTCACTTGGCTTTGGTACAAGTTTACTTCCACCATGAAAAAGACACTTATCTGATGCAAACGCTGTGCAAATGATAGTTCTTAATGGTACGTGATAGAAAAGGTCCAAAAGAAGATTGTAAAATAATACGGGATCGCGCAAGAGATATTTCCCAGTGTGAACAGAAGAGTACCTAAAACAGCGCCAATTCATTTTACTTTTGGGAAATGGCTCCTTCCGCAGCTCCACCGAGAAAAAGAGTTTACTTTTACGAGGACTTGCTAGGATATCGGTTTGGAAGTGTTTTTTTATTTTCTCTAAAGAAGTTAATATTTTTGTGGCAATTAACAAAAATTTAAGAATAATATAATGATCTTACATATATACGGTATACATAAGATGCAGAGAAAAAAAAACTTTGTCCCGGCGAATACGTTGAAATCCCATCCCTGGTTTTCATCGGAAGTTGTAATGTGTTGTATTTCTAAAAGGTTCTGATATATTCTGTGTATTTTAATTTTGAACTTAATGAGTGAATTATTTTTCGATTAATTCGATATTGAACAAATGAAGTGTATTCTATTGAGACATTGAGGCATAGCGGTGGTTATGATGAAATTCAGCTCCCATAAAGTAGGTGGTGTGAAAATGTAACTTTTCAAAAATGAGATCCTCATCTCTGATGGTTTAATCTCATTTTGACAAAGAAATTACAGTCTGTAGCAGGCTAATACAAATGGATTCCATGGCAACGCCGGGTACCCAGTTATATTATATATGAATACAGCACACTAGATATTATGAAAATTTTAACTTCTTCATACTTATATACTTTAATATTGATTTTCAAGTAAATTTTGTGAGTAAAACACATTAATGTGTAAGAATCCCTAAGAAATTTAATTAATTTAAATTCATATATTATGTACAAATTATGAAATCGCATTACAGTTGTATTGTATGAGGAAACAATATTTTTTCCAGAATAGTATACATAAAATATAGTATACATACAATAATGTAATATCACATATATTATAGATAAATCATAAGATAAAATTATACACATGAATAGTTTTTGAAAGAAAACTAAAAACCCCTTGCGGGTTTGGTTTTTTGAAAAAAAACGGATGTATATTTTTATATTATTAATTTTGTTCTTCTTTTTGTTTTCAGGTAAGGAGTTTATTCAGTTGGTCCATTTTGCTACGGTTAGAAAATGTATGTATTACATTATTATTTGTACATATTATAATACTTTTTTATTTGAACGGGAGAACTTCATATATCTGTTTTTGCGAACGTAATAGTTCCTGACGACTTCAAATAATTCTTCTTATATAGCTTGCGAATATAATGGGATATTATACGCAAAATGAAAGGTTTCTTCTTATTAATAACTCGAAAATGTGAGGTTGGTATCGTTGTGTCATGTAGAAGTTTTTTTTGTAAAGTGGCTTTCTTTGACGATTTTAATGAAATTGTGGCCAAATTATTAAATACTGCTTGTCAAGTAACGAACTAAAATAAATGTTTCGTTGTGTATAAGTTTCCAGAAGTATTTTTTATTGACCAGCCACGGGCTTTCCTCGTTATTATTGAACCACGTAAATACATATTTAGTGTTGGGGAGTCATGTTTTCATTGGGGGCTAAAATCACCATGTTTGTTTTGAAACAGAACAACGACAATTTTCATTGAATCCTGGTACAGTAAACACTATCAAGATAAAAGTTTTTTTATATAAATAATAATAATAAATACACTAACATGATTACTATCAGGTGTTTCATAATATTTATATACTCTTAAAATATATTTTGTATCATCATTGAAATAATGACATCTGCTCGTTTGTTTCTATCTCTTTACTATGACATCATTTTGGTGTCCATTCAAATTGTCAGTATTTGTCTGGATGATAACTGACTTGACAGTTGGATTTGAAGGATACTGTGACTTGCTGTTTAACCCTGATTATTAATACCTTCTTAATAAATCTTTTCATGCCATTAAGCACACTACACCGCCACTAGAAATAATGACAAATGTGACCCACAACAGTGGAATTTAATAACATTTTTATTACTCTAAGATTCCTTAACATTATGGTCAATCATAGAAGAATCATGGGAGAATGATGATAATCAATACGAACTTTTTTTGAGTAAGTTTTTGTATGAAGTTACATTTAGAAACGTCTTTAATGTGACATGTTCCCGGAACCAATGGTAGACTTCAAACTCGGCTTTTGCTACATTATATCGTGCAATACAAACTTAATGAAATATGAAAGTTGTGATAAAAAGAAAACTATAGGCAAGATTTTTTAATTATTATAATTTAATAACTTTAAAGTCTATGTTTCAATACATATTTCAAATAAGGCGGATTTCTTTTTGTTTTTATTTGGACTTCAAGACGTAGAATTAAAATGGCATTGGAATTATTAAAAAATATATATTTTACTGTTGTTATAGAATTATTGGCAGTCTACCTTGATGCTTTCACTGAGTTGTTTGTGTACCTAACCGCCAGGTGAAACGTTTTCGCAGCTATGATTTACGGATAGGCGGCAAACAGCCAGAAACTGTGTCTGACTGCCGAAACAACCGACTAATTTGAGTGAAAACTGAATTGGTGTCCTTGGCACTTGGATGCTGCGCATTAATATGGATACTAGGCCGCATTAATGAGCGATGAAAAGTTTACTGACAGCGCTGCGTCCAATAACTCACTGGGCGTGGCAGTTTGTCAATGCGAAAATGATATTTTGCTGCCCATGTTGAAAATTATCGTCAGTGGGTGCTTTACACCAATTTGCTCTGCTGACGCTCCAAATATTTGACCCTTAATTTTTCTACGGTTCAGTCCATTTTAATTTCGTTTTCCTTTTTATTAAAGTGGTGTCCATAAATTTGCGGCTTTCAATTAGTTTTTTCTGTTTACCCACGGAAGGATTTATGTATGCTTGAAAAGGGATTTAATAACTCCACCTGCGCTGCAAATGTGGCACCGAGACCAGAATCTCGTCAAAACAAATGTAAAATATCTTTCTTTTCGTCCGTAATTTTTCAACCCTTCGCCTTTTTTTCTATTACGTATCAAAATAATTGTTTCGTACTTTCGATCCGTTCGTAGAGTCTGATTTTAGAAAGTATTTCGATTTATGGACTTATCGAATAAGTTAATCTACTAGTTTCTTCCGATATTGTAAACAAAAATTGGAATATTTTTGGTCCAAAATGGTATCGTCTTAAAAGCAGAACTTATTTATTTATTTATTTTTGATTGCACATGCCCTTTTTTATATACCATGGTTAAAATTTGATGTTCTAAAGACTCGTTATAAAACTGTCTCCGATTTTTTGTGAGGTATGTTTTATAGGTTTAATAATGATACAAATTCTTTCCCCATCCTCTCGTGTAGAAGAAAGTGAGCTACATGTGGGAGGACAGAAAGTCGCTTAGGGATCTAGATTGAGGATCGACTCAGCATCGGGCCATAAATGATGCATGGAAGCCCACTTTATGTAGCCTGGGAACAGAGTGCAGCCCACCGTCGTTGTCCCTTAAACTAGGGGGCCTTCCGAGATAATCTGCTTTCGTAGTCGCACCTTGACATTCTGATTCGAACACCCGAAGAGCTGGAACGTTTCTGTGAAGCTATAGTGGTGCTTCTCGTTATTGGTCTTCTACGAAACCATCACATGGTATCTCTTATTTCTTCGTAATATTTTTAAAAATGTCAGTTATTTAGTATTATAACAACATAGTTCCGACTTCGTCGACCATAACAATGGAAGTAGAATATTTAGGATTTTACCATTCTTGCATCAGCGAAGAAAGAAAATTAGTCAATAAGTTAATAATTTGACATTGTCTTCAATTATAAATAAAAAACAGCTCATTTGTCATTCAACTTCATCGATATTTATTTAAGATATCTACAACGTTTCGTCCATATTTATGAAGTTAATATGGTAAATATTTTAAATAGATATACGCATCTCGATAATTGTGTGTCCACGACGATTTACGTTTGTGAATACACAAATTCTACACGGAAATCGGCAAAATGTTACGAACACTATAGTTACCCGTCCTTCTCAGCTTACTCTGGAACTTGCCACTGGAGTAGGTCCTGCCGCTTGGCTCCACCGAATTTCCTCGTTGCGATAATGAGCTCTTTGCACACTTAGTTTTATACCTATAAGCCACGGACTAGCACGCCTTCCTTCCGTTATTCAAATGTCCATGACAAATTTACTACTGCTCCCTCTTAATGTTCCCAAATAATTTTTTCTTGAGGTTTTAATATCTTTTTAATGTCATTACTTCATTTCCGTCGGTGGTGGGGCCCAATCCTGTCCAATTAAAATTATTTAAATTATTCACCTATCGCCTCTCGGAGGAGCCATTTACTCCACTCCACCGATGTTGTGTGGAAAACACCATGCCCCATAACAACTCGATGCCGCCGAATCTCAAAGACTTGAGAAGAACCTAAGCCGCGCCAACTTTTTGGTGTTTTATTACCACTGTCTGTAACATTAAACTTCCCGCACACCGCTTGACCTTGTTTTCGTACCGTCAAATTTCGCATGAAGTTGTGTTTTACCATTACAGTGTCATTATCATATATTTCATAAGAAAGAATGGTGGTATGATACGAGAACAGCAAAAGTGAATCTTCTCGTTGTCTTTAAGATAATGGCCTTTTACATTATTATGTTTCGTTCCACAAAATATCCCCCTTCAATTTTTCTCCACTATACGTTTTAGAGTGATGTTTCACGATTTTGTCTGAATTCAATTTTTTGAATCTGGTTAAGCTGTTTTCTGCTAATCGTTTGGTAGTAAAATCAGGTAAAGCTCTTTGTTGACTGATTAAATTAAGAGGAATGTGCTGCAAACGGAATATGACTAAGAACAAAATTTTATGTTTCAGTGTACACGGTTGTTACATTATCGGATCACTAACGCTTCCGTCAAAATATTTTTTTAATAGAGTTTAAAATCATATATTCTTTGCAGAATATCCCTTTTACTACCTGAATTACTGCTGGTTACAGACAGAGAGAAGGGAAAACTGCGATCATATAAAAGTTTTTTTTTTATTAGGGAAGAAGCTTTAAAATTTACTGCTGGCATCCACCGCTATTGGGGTTGCAGATATCTAGAAAATTACATTTCTTTGCTTGACGATGAGAGTTTTTATTATATTCGCTGAGCATTATAGTAGTTTTGGCTACAAATAAACAACGCTCTGAGGTATGATTTGAAGTCCACGTCAGGATTACCACGGTAATATGGTCACTATTCGTGTTAATGAATTTGAAATTTTAACATTTCAACAATTTTGCATATACAAAATAATGCTAATTTCCTAAGTTCTCTTAAAAAACAGTTTTCCTTCTTTTAGTATTTTCTTTAGATGTTATTTTTTATTCCCATTTATTCTTTTTAGTTTATAATTGTAATTGTTAATAATCCTATATTTAAAAAAAATAAGTTTAGCGAGCTTGGACTTGACGTTCCGTTTATCAGCACGATTGCTCTTACATTATCCAATGTAGTCGTTTCAATTAAAAATGATTTTCGCATGATATAAATGTTAGTTTTGTTCATTAATGAATTATCAGAATTTAATCCAATTGCCAGTATTGGACCAATGCGTGAATGATTTGGAAAACATTCTTTAACTGCTCTCATATCCGGGGGCTTTTTTAGTTGAGAAAACAATGAGTAATTATTGTGTGTATTCTTCGATAAATACTGGATAGCTTTCGGCTGTAGTCAGATTCTTGGAGTTCGAAAGCTTGTAATGATCATATCTTATCCTGATAGAGGAAAAGTTAGATGAAACGAAGGGCGTTACGTGAGCGCGTTTTAAGATTATGAGTTCGTCTGGAAGCGAAAAGTTCGACATTCGCTTTAGAAATTGCTTACTGGAGCTTCAGAGTTGCTGTATTATGCTGTACATTATTATGCAACTCGGCAGAGTGAACTTCACAAATAAGTAGTTCCGAAAATCGGAACTACAAATTTTTATTTTTATTTCATGTCGTATTTGTCTTTTCATATTTAATGTTACATCGAACTCTGATAAGCTTATTTATTTTGTATTTCTATGGCGCACAGAATCTTCGACGAATCTGAATTGTGGTGGTTGACATAGGAAGAAAGACGGCCGATTGGCGCCGAAATTGCTCTATTGTACAGCTCTCTGTGGGGTTCTCACTCTTCTGCTGACGTTGCGTCGTGAATTTTAACTGCGGCTCATCCCTTCTTAATGACCAAATTCAAACTTTTACCTGCTGGAAACCTTAAGCTCTCTTTATTGTTCCTCGCAAAAATATATGCAAGGGGCGTCGGAAAAATATATCTCTCCTTCTTTCTCTATCATATACAGAATTAATATAGAGAAGACGATATATATATATATATATATATATAGAGAGAGAGAGAAACTCTTAAAAACTTTATTAAACATTACAAGGTAAATAAAACTTTTTCGTTTGAGCCAAAAAAAACTATGGCAACTGAAATTAATTGCGAGGAAAAAGAGTTTGAAATAGCTCAATTTTAATTTAATGAGCAAGGAACAATCGTCAGGGTTCAATGGAGTGGTTTTTCAGGAGTGGAATCAAATCTGGCCTATTTATCTCAAATCTGGCCTATTTATCTAGCCCTTTTCTTGGTCAAAGTCCACCTTATTGTTCCCTCTTCACTTATTCTGGTAAGAACTTTCTGGTTAGTTACTATATCCACCCATCTAATTTTCAGCATTCTCCTATAGCACGCACCACATTTTAAAAGCTTCTATTCTTTAAGGATAAATTAAATAACGATTTTACAGTTTAAGAAGTTTAGTCTATCAATTTGGGATTTCAAGAGGTACAAACAAAGGACAAACTATTTTGAACATTAGAAGATTAGGACGGAAAGGTCTTGTCCATTCCGGGAATTAAACCTGGGACCTCCACTTACCTGGCGGACGCTCTACTATCTGAGATATCCGAGTCGATTCCCCAGCCTGTTGCAAGCTTTCTCCATAGATTGTTTATACCCGAGGCTGAGATTCGCCCACAATTTACCGAATCAAAATTTTCACGGTGTCATTTTAGGACATCAGTGAAATATCTTCATGTTTTAAAAATTAGAAACCCTAAAAATGCTGTTTATCTCTTTTTTTATCTCACGAAGTCTCATATTTGCTGTCAAAACGTCGTTGGTTGAATTTTTTTTAATTTTCTGAAAAATCGTTATTTAGTGTTTTTATATATATTTTTAATTAGAATATGTAACACCGACATAAATAAATGTTTTAAGTAACAAGTAATCGAAAGTGTGCGTTTTCTTCACGGGGAGAATTAATTTCTGTGTAAATATATGTTAATGAGAAAGTCTGGGGTTTTAATTGGTTACCATTTATTCGGGCATTTTGACAAATTTATCTGTCTGAATTGGTACTTATGAAATTATGGGAGACAATGTCAGGTTTTATAAACATTTTAACTCTGTATAGACCTAGTAGATGGCGGGGAGCACTTCGTGGCAATTCCAGAGTTTTTCATTAGAGGCAATAATGGCCGAAGGCGCCTCATAAATACCGTTCCGGTTGTTTCAGAGTTTCGTTTTAATTTCCCTCGGTTTCAGTGTGGTGTTGCTTTGGTGCGTTGTATCTACCGCTCTCTCGGAAGTTTTTGATTTCCCGTCTCTTTGTGCCTTTGCGAACCCCAGTCAGCTGCGAGGAGCAGGTGAAAGGAACAAGCTTCGCAAGTGTTCTAATTATCGGGATGGTGGCCAACTCTTTTCACCCTGTAGGGACACAAGTGCGCGCTCCAATGTTGCCTTCCCAGACTTTTCCCTTTGCAGTTGTCACAGCACAAGCTTAATTGTAGCTTGAAAAGAGAGAGGTATCGTCGTGGATGTCTTTCATCAAATTATGAGTTTCGATTTACACTTCTGGGACTCGTCTCCGTTTGCATTAATGAACTTCTGCATGCTTAATCTTTCTCACTCTCTCGATTTCTCGAGCTTTGTTGTTGGAGGACTTTCATATCGCTCCCTTAATGAAGACCAGCTATGTCAAGAAACGCAGAATCAGCTTGTTGCGTAGTGTCAATATTTCATTTTGGGAAAAAATTATGCTGAGTAATACAGCGTTACAATTAACATCTTGTTGGATCGGTCATATTGTCTATAACAATCATAATTAAAGATACGTTGTGTCCGGAAAAAAATTAATTTTTCAATTATAAATTAGAAAAATATACCAAACCATTTTCAAATTGATAATAAGAATTTATGGTTTTAACACTGCCCGTTGTTTCCAAAAGTATTACAAATCAGGTTATCTTTCCTTCATTTTTATTTTCGCTTTATCCAATGTTTGTGTGTTTCGACTTGGTAGAGATCGCAACATATTCTCTAATCGGTCGCACAATGCGAGCCTTTCTTCAGTTTCTATTTACAAAATTCAGATTTTTCCTCCCTTTACCCGATATTGAACATAATTTTTGTTACTGTGTCGAATAGAGTCTGTAGTTTTCTTAGGTATTTTGATGGTTGCGGTTACAGAAGAATACTTGAAATCAGATCCAGGTATGGTTTGTTTTTCAGACAGCATTTTATTGGTTGTTCGTATGATAGTTCTGCACTCCTCGAGTGCCGGTAAAGTGATTTAGTGGGTGCAAGGGCGCGGGTTTTAGTGTCTGTGCCGTCACGAACACCAGGAGCCGGCGCAATTAAAACAGTTTCCATTTCCTTGCACAGGCAGTAAATCCAGGAAGAGCACGAATTTATCTCGTGCCTCTTGAACATGCTAGAGTTTCTCTCCAGCCATGTTCGGGACACAACTCACGCGCTGGACTGGAATATTTAATGTAGCGGCGTAGATGCACAATCGATGCGGAGGAGCTAGGAACACGCTCTAAGTACAATTCCTACGAGGGCTATAGCCATGGACGTGTTCATCCGAGCCCTCACAGTTTATCCCAACAATCTGTAAACAAGAGGCGAGCCAAGACAAAATGAAATTCATTCAAACATTTATGACTCTTTCTTCTCTATAACTTCTTATAAAAGTTGCTTTTTAATTATACCAAAACTAGAATTTGACGAAGTTACAACAATATTCAACATTATTTGGAAATTATGTGCGACTTTGTGAAACTCATACACTGCGGTGGTCCAACATGTTTTTCGTTGGCCATATCTCTGTATACTACTTTAGTATTAAATCATATTCCATAAATCCCATTGACAAGTAGAACTTGAGGAACGTGGAATGAGTCAGAGATTGTACATAAATTGTTATGAAGGCAGTCAGCAGCAGAGTTGAAGGGCAAGAAAAGAAAGCGGAGATCAACTTATATACGGAGCAGACGAAGAAGAAAGGTAAAAGGAATGTGGAAAAGAAATCGTCCTGCAAGGAGAATTAATAAAAACCCTAAGGTTTGCCGATGATATAGTAGTATCAGTGGAGTCAGAAGAAGACTTGGAAAATATAAAGGACATGAAAGTGGTCCTGGAGGAAGAGTACAACATGAGGATTAATAGAGGGAAAACCAAGGCGATGGATTGTTGAGCAGGGAATAGTGGAGTAACTGATGGTTGTTAGATTGGGGTGGGTATTTTGAAGGAATTATGAACTTCGGCAGCATAAAAACTAGTGGTGGGAGAAGTGTAGTAGACATAAAGAGTAGGATAGCACAGACATGAAAAACTTTTGAAAAAAATGGGAGAATAATAGGCAAGCTCCCCCATCGTAGTCCAGGTAGACTGTGTCTACTGAGAATTGTATTTGTAATCTTCTTATGTTTGGGTTGCTAAAACTTGACATAATTTTTATCAGTAAAGGTTGCGGATCCTAGTTTTCTAAGGGGAATATTAATGTGATCTTTCTAGTTACAAAAATCTGGCAAGTACTCGAGGAAACGTCAGTAGGACGGGCAAAGAACACTGAAAATAAGTTACAGGTGTCTGTTACAAAATAGGATATTAAATATCTTAAATTGGGAGAAAAGATAGAAGATATTTTGAAATAAACATCAATAAACGGGTCATAGATTCGCAGAGATAGACTGCGCAAGGGAAGGAAGGGCTCATGTTTTGTAATGTGAGTTTCTATACTAGATTTGAAACATAAAGTTTTATTCGGTGGCCGAGCCTGACTGTATCTTCATGATCTCAGCCACCATTTTTGTGGAGTTATTCGTAAACACTGCCTGGGCCTTGCTTAAATCGAATTTGCAAACGTGACAACCTCTATGCAGCCTTGTAAATCAGTCACGAAATATAGTTTAAACAAAAACAGAAAACCAGTGTTATTCGAGTGAAACAGTCTTCGCAAACGCGAGCGATTACATTTCGGAAACAAACAGCTTTCCTAATTGCAGCGAGTGTGATATACCTAACGCGAAAATGAATTACGTTGTTACGGCATTGAGCTAGTTTGCGTTTGCAACTCCGTGATCGAATTATTTAAATTGATTGAGTTCATCCATACCGGAGCAGTAACAACGGGCAGCACAGCCAGTCGATAACATAAAATTGCTTCGTTGCAACGTTGGGACGGTTTAACTTGCCCATTGACTTTGATTGCGGACCAGTTTTCGGGATGTTGTTGACAAGTTGCGTCCCTCACCCTCCACCCTTGTGCTCGCGGTTTTATTTCGCCCTAGTACAATCACGATTTACGGGTCTATGGGGTCCGTATTAAATGAGTAACTACAATGCTAATAGTAACTCTGCCGCTGGAGGTAATGCGACCTGCCTGATTGTATCGGCGCCCGCCATAATGTTATTACGGTGCTATGGGGTGTAATTTCGTCGTTATGAACGAGGTGTGTGCGTATGTGCTGCGGCCGGCTATAATTTGCGATTTGCGGAATTGGCCAATCTGCTGTTAGGCGTGAGTTTTAACTGGTTCCCCACCCACGCTATCTGCTCCCTCACTTGACACTTTATGGACTACACCTTCCAACACAAACTACACGTTTCCTATACTCTGCTGGAAACGTTTAGATCGGCCCTAATCCGCTCGATATATTTGTGACACTACACTTGTTCAAGCGTGAATTCCACTGGGGCAGTGCTACTGAAATTGAACACGGTTTTTGGAAAAGTTAAAAACGTATCGAGAAAAAATTAATCTCCGTTGATTCCGGCACAAGCTGGGAAATAATTAACCCGACACGGACACAGACTGTCGAGCCAATTATTCAAACGTACGAGAGAAATGTGTGGTCAATTTTATTTTACGGGATCCGGCGATCTCGTCGTGTTTACCTAACTTAAACAGCCAAGATTTTTGGTAAAAACCTTACAGACGGAGACCTCAATCTATAAAATGTCGAGGAATGACTTCCTGATTAGATTAGAGTTAAAAGCAGCAATACTGAACGTTGAGATTATGCAAATTGCAGGTTAGTATTAAAAATCTTGAAATTTAGTGTTGCAGGACAGTATGAGTATGCTATATCAGTATTAAAAGATTTGCCCCAAAGATGAGAATTGCACTAGGAATTTTTAAAATATATTTTTTGAAATGTAGTGTAATAAAATCAAGTTTTTACTTAAATAAATGTTTGCTGAAGTGAAATCCGTAATTAAAACGAACATTCATACATTTTACTATTGGAAACTGTCGAAAGAATGCAAATTGTATAAATGTGGGAAATTAAGAATTTCACTAAGGGCGAAATCATTCCCAAATATTGTTTGATATTATTTTTTACTTCTAGACACAATCTAATAATATTTTTCTGTAAATAATTATTTGATGAGTTTATAATTTAAACTTTTTGTGTGGGATTATTATGTAGTAAATTTGTTCGTTTACATGTGAAACTAAATTAGTACTAAATCTAATATTTGGAATGCAAGTTTTCACTTAACAATATCCAATTTCTGACAGCTATTACAATCTTCAGTGTTAATGTTCATTTATTGGTTTGAAATCCGAAAATATTTTGGCAAAGAGAAAGTGAACTTTAAGTTTCCTTAGCTCTTGGACGCGCCGTAGTCCCATAATCCCTACGTTAGCTGTCGCAGAAAGAGCTGAATTCTCTGTGCGGTAGTAATCCGGAAGATCAGGATTCGATTAGAGGAGGAGTTAGGTTAAAGGCTTGTGGCGAATTTTGCTTTCTTCACAAACAGCGCTCTTCTTGAGCCTAGCGTCCGTTTAATTTGATCTACTTTAGTAATTTCTCCTGCTGTCAGTAACGCCTTAGCTTTAATCTTTGACTTCGTAAGGAATGTCACTTGAAGTGGAATTAAATGTGCTGCTACCATCCGAAGTCATAATAACCTTTCTGCAGACAAGGAGAATTTATTAAGAGATAATGAATGGGACTAATCTGTTCCTGGGTACGTCACTGCTCAATTTCTTCTCTCAATTATTTTGACGTAATTTTAAATCAGTTTTTCTAACAAGTAATGTGACAATTTCCTCTCCAAATACATTTCTTATATTAATAATTCTCAATAAATTCATTTACACGAGTTTTACATTAATCATTTATGGGAAAGCTGCTTTTGAATGGTTAGTAAAATTGAACTAATATTTTTTTTGTTAAGGTTATTGACCTTTTCCCAAGGGTTCTTGTGAAATTATCCGTGAAAACGTTCGGATGAAAGTTTCAAGAACAACATCGGTTTGGTGACTTTTCTGTACAAATAGGCAATCGAAAAGTTGTGGTAAAGGAGCGAGGAGAAAGAACGGAGTGGGTGACTTTTTCTTTGAATAAATCTTAGTAACGTGGAAGAATCAGTTGAGGTTAGTTTAAGAAGATGGATAATATTTATACGATATAGCGGAGACAAATATTTGGAGACAAAATGAGCACAGTTAAGACAAAGTTCGTTTATTCTGAAACTTTTGTTTCGTAGTTTCAACTAAATTTGGAATACTTTAGGTCAATCGTTGTTTAATATTTTGTGCTTTCCTCTTTGTCTAGTATTATAAATTTTTACTGTATCATCAGATTCTACGCGGTCATTATTTCTATTTGTAATATGTGATGGCTTCAAATATTTTTAGTTTGTAAATTTGTTTAAATGTATGAATAATTTTAAACAGTCCCATTTAATTTTGAGGTAGGACTGAGATTACATAAATTTCACCATCTTTTAATAAAACTTCAAATATATTTCGGCTAAAAGATAATTTTGAAGATTATTTGCAGTAATTTTAAGTTTATAATTTCTGATTTGTGTATGATTATTAACAGAAGGTTTTTTTTTGTAAATAGCATGTGCCTAACGTTTGGTATTCGTGTGATGTGTAGAAAGTGTCAACTAAAAATGAAAATTAGCACACATCAACAGAAGTTTAACTTTTTTGGGTAACAGTACATGAGGGTCCAATTACAGCGCAATAATTTAATCGACGAGACTATACTGTGATACTTCAAATTTTATTGGAGCTAAGAAAACTCATAACAGTAACTGATAAAAGATATTACTTGATGAGATGCTCTCAATTCCGTCCTTTGAAACTATTTCGCTCATCGCCTTGGCGTCGGTAATGATTAGTTTCTCCGTCGACCCTATGACTTAGATACCCGTTAAAATCCATTGTGATGTCGGTATCTGAACTCTAGACCTCGCGTTCTTCAGGTTGGCAAGATTCCACAATGCTACGGGCGCATCGCCCATTCAGTCTATTGGCATGACAATAAAGATTCCTGCTATGGTCACGAGCGACGCCAACTTTCAAAGTGCAGCAATAAAGATGAGGGGGAAACTTCAAATTTTTATAAAACTTCCCAGCAAGTGATGCGGGCTTGCAGCTCTACCAGGAGATCATAAGTAAAAAAATTAAAGCTGGAATTTTTGACTAGTATAAATTACGTAGTAAAAGCAAAAGCACCCTTTGACATAAATCGAAAGCCATTATATGCCAATAGTTAATAACGATAGAAAAAAATAGAAATATTTGAAGAAATAAGTGTATGGATCGATGATGCAGGTATAAAATTACGTTGCATGAATGTTCCGATGAGTAAATAAATATCTTTTTGCAGTATTATCATGAAATGATTTTTATAATTTAAAGCACTAATTGCAGATTAGTGTTCGCATATTACCAGCAGATTTTTATTGTAAAAAATTATAATTAGTTTGGCTGTTATCGCGACTTCTATTCCCCATGAGAAAATAATGGGTTGCTTCCTTGTTTGTAGCCGGAGATTGGAGTAGCCCTTTTTTGATATTCGCAGTTGCAATTACTTTTTTACTGTAAATAATAGTAAATTATTTACCCATTTTATTTACTCTATTTGAATTAATACTGATCTATTGAAGAATAAAATGATTCGCTAAAATTACTCGCAATAAAATATTTCTACTGTTGACTGATCCTTGTGTTATATAAATTATTAGTTAAATGTTCAAAAATATATTACATTAGGGTGCAACTGGGTTTCTCTCGACATGAGTAATGCTAGGGTAATATATTCAAGAAGCAAAGTAATCGGTTACGTACATTGGATAAATTTTAGTTTAAAATATTGTTGAACATAAAACCGTGTGCTGTTTTATCCCTGTTTTATGTTCATTGTTTGGTATTTAAATATGCCTGAGTTGCCTCGTTAATGACAGGAAGGAGCACCTGTTTGTTTACTCGCGAAAGTAGCTTGCAAACAGGACGCATTAATTTCCAGGACAGGCAGGATATTTCCATAACTATAGCTTAATTGTTAATTAGATGGCAGGGTCTGACTACGGGGAAGCTATCAATTCAGCTTAGCCTAGCCCCGGGGGCCACTGTGTGGTTTCGTCCTGTTTGCTAGGTCACACGGACCAGCGCCCCCCTTACCTCCTTAACGCTACTATAACTAACCAGCTTGCACTTTCCCTCATTATAGAGAAAGAAAACCGACGTCTCGTTGTACAGGGCTCATTTAATCTGCTCTAATAAATACTCGTTTAAATAGTTTGCAATGATTACCTCCTTGGACACGATTAAAATATTTACGAGAGTGATATATTCATAACTATGTTATTAAATTCATCCTAACAGAAAACCCCACTTAACTCATTTCCTTTCCAAATTTATTTCTTAAGATTCCCCTCTGTCGAATATTTGCCTCCTTCCTCGCTTCGGACCCCAGTAATGTTTTGTTGGTGCGTAACATATTCCGATGTATCGTTATTTTATTAATTAAAGAAAGTGGGGTTAATAAAAGATATACTGGCGACTTGAATTTTAAAACAGTGATATATTGTTTTAACATTTAAAAATGTTTAAAGAAACATTTTCTAATTTGCAAAATGTAAATATGTATAATTGATATTCTATCCTTATTATAGATGGGTTCTGGCTCGGAACAGTATTGATTGATTAAATATTGACAAGAAACCTTGGTTATGCGAGCGAATATGTTGTATGACGTTACACGTAGTTACTGTTCAGAGATTTTGGTGCGTTGTTTCGATATCGGTGTCCCAACTGCATCCCTGATGAAAATTACCAATTTTAATCAGCTTCCTCCTGCGTATGAATCTGTACGCTCACGTTCGTTGAATAATTAACTACTTGTCGGACTAGTCACTTTCGCCCGACTGCATATCTTCCTTTCTCCTCTCTCTAGTATAGGCTATCGTAATAATTTTTTATATCTCGCAGCTATATTACTTTTTTACTTACGCCCGGCTCGATGCGATTATAAACAAAATGTCGATGACGTCATCCGAAATAAAATTTCTAAATTTTGTCAGAGTTAATACGTGCTTTCACTTGAAACCAAATAAACTGCTTTGCTAACAAATTGTCCATTGTCCAACACAGTTCACAAAATATAGGAATCAAAATCAACTTGTGGTAGTGATATTTCCTCACATGCCGAGACACCATCACCTATTTTGGGAGGTTTATGTACTGGGGTCGATGTCCTTCGGCATAAGGCAAGAGTTGTCCGCTGATCACATTCAATCAGTCGGCCAACTGCCTCCTAACACGGTGGAGACACGGAGAAGGGAATGCTGCGATCCCACAGCAAACTCGAATCCCGTCATTAGGAAGGGCGTGAGAATAGAACCAATGCCCGACCTACCTGATGCAGGTTTTCTAGGGTTTTCCCTGCATCTCTTTAGGTGAAACACCGGGTAGGATACTTAAACCGCAGCCCGGGGGCCTTAGTCAACTCTAGTCAATACTTCTTTACCTTGCTTTACCTTCCGCATCCCCCCTTTTCAAATCCCTTCCTATGCTA
Source organism: Eucriotettix oculatus (assembly GCA_034510155.1). Classification (NCBI taxonomy): domain Eukaryota; kingdom Metazoa; phylum Arthropoda; class Insecta; order Orthoptera; family Tetrigidae; genus Eucriotettix; species Eucriotettix oculatus. The sequence goes on from CM067381.1 coordinate 56,858,331, forward strand.
TTAAATGGGAGTTGTCTGTTTCAGGATCTCCCTCATGTAGCCTGTTAACCCCCCCCCCTCCCAAAAAAAAAATACACGCATGAGATACATGTAGCAACATAACGAGTGAAATATTATTTTGAGTAAACATTCGGTGAATAATATACGAGCGAAGAATGTTTACATCAATTTGTTTATGATTTATCCGGTTACCGTGTATGTGTAAATTCATAATTTCTGCATAAGGTTCTACAGAGTCGTGACCCTCAATATGAGGTTCCGTTCAATGTAGCAGAACCGACTGTACCTTCTGCTGTGGAGAGATTGCGAAAGAAGACATGCATTACAAGAAGCTTTAAAGATCTTTGAGAAGGTTTTATACTATGGTCTAGAGCTTCTGGGTCTTCTTCCCGTAGTTTGGGAACTAAGCTTGGTTCTTGGCGCAATACATCTCTTCTCTGAAATTCTTTGTGTATCCAAATGTGTGTGAGTGTGGGTACAGTGCCCACAAAGGTTTGAATTATCCCACGGAAAGTGGGGTGGGAATTTTATTTACAACAAAAAAATCATTTTATGGAAAGGAAAATTCCAAAAGCTTATTTAACAATACGTGCATGTATGCGCTTTATTATGGTAAGTTTATGAAGCAATTTTAACATTGACTGTCTTATATGACAAATTGAGTTCCAGTATTAAAATAAAAATGTATCTGATTTTTAAATAAATATACGAAACTATTTCCAAATATTTTCCTTTGCATAAGGTCTCTTTTGTGTTAAGATTAACCATGTGTATGTTGTAATTACGACTGATCAATTAAATTAAATAGTTTTTTTAAATAATTTTCATAAAAACGAACAAAATCATGGTTTTCAACATACTTTTCACGTTGCCGTATCTTGCACATGTAATTGTTGTAATGAAATCATTTCTGGATGCTCAAAACCTAAATTGACTTCATTTCCAGGCATAAATACTCTTTCCTTGTTCATGGAATCAGTACAAGATGATTGCACTGCAAGTAGAATTTTTGGTACATTAAAATTTGTTTATTTAGACACAAGTACCGGATTGAATTTTAAATATTGTGATATTTCTGTATATTCCTAATTCAGTAGAAGTTTCCCAAGCACATTTAATTTTTTGTTGAAGTGTGCCGAAGATAATGATGCTAAACTTGTGAGATCTTATCACACCGAGCCCTATGATAACTAGTTAAAAGCCTGCCTTCTACTCTAGCAGAGAGCTCGGAATGGGGAGGACGGAGAATTGTTTCCATGGTGGGAGGAAATGGAGATGAAGACAGGGCCTAAGTTAGTGAATATCTCAGCATTCGTAAGTCTGCATATCTTGAGATGAGCAGTGGAAACGGTTCCCCCTCAACGATGTCCTACTCTCCGTGCTTCTGTAGAGAAATTCCATACCTTAAGAAGACTCAAATCTTCATTAAATGTTTATTTTGTCATCACAGTGCATTTGAGTATATCGTAATTTAAATAGAATATTATATGTACTATGGGAAGACCATTGCTCGAAATTTTATGTGACCCGACCTTGTAAGTTAATTATTTGTAAAGGTTGAGATGAGAATATCGAGTCATCTTCGTGGGGGTTGATTGCTAAATTCGAATCTTCACTTTGTAAATAACATCTGATGTTAGTGGTTAAATTACAATTTTTTTTAACTTTGCGAAGTATGTTATAAAAAATTGTTTACGGACACGAAGGAAATTAAACACAGATTTCCCTTGTTGCTAAACTAAAAGTGGAATGTTAAATTACAGATGAAGAAGGTCTAGAATTTGGACCACATATTCGAAAAGGAAAAATAGAATAGCATGAAGTTAGAACAGAAAAAGAGAAACTGTAAATTTACTTGTATTAATCTTTACAGCTGAGTGTTACTAAACGGTTGAAATGAATTATCTCTGATATTGTAATTGCAATAACATGTCAAAATCAGATCACGTATATAGAGGTAAAATATTTTTTTAAAACATTTTTTCTTATCACCGAGATGTTTTATTGAACCTGAAATTATTAATAAAAAACAAATCAGAGAGTCTATTTTATCACCACAGTGCATGTGTAATATTGAACTGCTCCATGTCATAGCAGATATTATTTTTCACTTATTCAATTATTTTTACATTGGAGATTTTAATCACCTCCTTCAGATCTATTTAGTTTGATTGAATCTGACCATCATCATTTTGCGTCCCCCTTCCCTCTGTCTCTGATAGTTAACTGTGGTAGTCTTCCAATCTCCTAAACGTCACAACCGTATCTCCAATATTTAGTGTAAACTGATTTAAATTTGATTTGTATCTGACGTCCGAATTAACATTTTTAATTACTTCCTTATGCTATCTGATAATTTTATTTTAGTTCAATGTTGCATTTAGCTTGATTGTGTTAGTAAATTTCTCGTAATTAGTCTTTTGTTTAATAGATTTGTTCGAAGAATAATTGCTTTTATCAAGCAGTTTCTCCTTTTTCCTAGCCGAGCGTTTATGCAATTACCCGTCCTGATTGGGGCCCATATCATTCGCTGCATCCGAGGTTTATATAACGCTACAGTCAGTCTGGGTTAGGGCGGGAAAGGACGAGTATGTGGGAAAAATTTCTGTGCAAATATTGAACGATTCATTTGCAATCAGGTAATTGGCGCTTTGTTTGGCCGAGAACGGACTCTAGATTAATATCGCGGAGAACAAAGCGTCCCTGCGCATCGGGCTGATTAATTGCGTTTTATACATCAACTGTCCCTCCAGATACTGGCATTCGCACGCACCAGTTATCTGGCCGCGGAACTTAACAATGGGTGCTCGTCAATTTCTGCTGAATCATGCGGAGACGGCGGCCATTGACGAGCCGACTCATAATGGTCCATTATGATCAGCCTGGCACAACTAATGTAGTTTGTTTCCAAATTTGTGACATATTTTTGCTAATTCGCCGCGCACAAGGATTGTTTTGTGACGAGGAGCTAAATTTGAGTTGTATTTACGCTGTTATTTCACTACATCAAATTGAATTACATTTGAAAACTTCCGTTGGTGTTGAAGATAGATAGAATTGTCATAGCATTTGTGCATGGCGTCTATGGAAATGCGAGTTTCGATTTGATAATTACAAAAATTTCTATAGACGCTTTTCAATGCGCAGTGTTCTGAAAGCAAAAGGGATTAATATTAGCTTCATTCAACGCCACTCAGCTTTCTTTGAGAAGAATAAAAAGGTAATTTTAAAGCTTTTTGTCCAAGTGGTATTTTACCGATGGTCCGCAGGTAGGATTGACCCCAATTCTTATCCTCTGGTAGAACTCTTTTTATATGTGGAACTGCTCCTAAATCATTGATAAATAATGTGGTCGTCAAGAGTACTTTCAGATTGTTTCCAGAAAATCGTCGTTTACTTGCGTTTTTAGACTTGAAGATACAATAATAATATAACAATAATAACGGAATTACTAAATTAAGTGACTACAGAAATTTAATACAGTTATAATAAAATTACTTTTAAGATTGATTACATTTTGAGCTATAATTAGCTTTCATCATAATTTAATGATTTCGGTGAATGAAATATATGAATTTCAGTTTTGTCACATAAATCCACAATTATAATCAACTTCTGTTTTATAAATTTATTTGAATTGCTTACAATTGGCCAATTTAATGGCAGTCAAACAGAAATTCTGTTTACTTAATTCTAGGAATTGAATTTCAAAACAGTCGTTATGAAGAGTGGCAGAGTTATATTTATTAAAAATTGTATGAATCAAATTGGCAAACGAATTTCTCACAATTGCTGAAATTAATTAAGACATCGAGAGGGGTGAAAACAATATTTGGAAGGCGTATTGTTTCAGTTTTAATTAAATTGTGTTATCGATATTATTGTGTCATTATCTGTTCTCCTGAAATGTGGACTGAGAAATATTTAGAAACTACATAAAATAAACTTCTTTCTGTGCCTGATTTCATTTATCGTCTCCTTTAGATCCCAAGAATTCGACTCTTAATATATTTGCTATTTCCGTTCGACGACAAAGAATGACATTGTCCCCTTTGAGTTTTAAATAGTTTGGTTCACAATTTTTTAATCTATTTGTTTACATATATATAAATAAACCGACAATTGTTTGACGAACAGCTATAGACTAGAAAAACCTTTTCGTTCCGCACGTGAATTTCGTTAGCAGACGTTTTGCATCCTTGCTGTCAAACACATGCATCCAAAGCGACTCTGAAGCAACGGCTCGGGGTGACAGCGTTCAATCTATGTGCCAGACTCACAAGGAACTGTGTTCGCAAGTAAATTCTCTGTAATAGTACACACTGAAGTATATCGGGTACTGCTCAGAGCGGCTAAACGAACAAGAAATTATCACAAACTAGTTGGGAACGATTTGACAATATGACCTGAAAATAAGTTTCAAGTATGTTTGCGTTTAAGGTATAATATAAAATTTTATGCATTATTTTGTATTTATTATATTGTAGGAAGGCGTTATTTGTTTTAGTGCTTGTAGAAGTTTAGTCAGTATCTTGTAGGGTTTGCAATTATGAATTTGCGCTGAAGTAGTTACAGCCAGAGTGAAATTTTTTTGTGTTTGGTTGGGAAGTAACGCTAATGAGTATATTATCTGAAAACTTTGTTAATTGGTGTTCTTTAGAATCTTGCTTGTTTCCCGATATTTTGACCTTAAAATGAATATAAGGGGAATGTACTACTATAAAATGAATTATTGTATAAACGTAAAAATACATGTACTCAACATTTATCTATTTTAAATATACAATGATTTAATAAATTGTACTTATCAAAGTCGGCCTTTTTCTGTCGGTTAACAATATATGTTTACAATTAGATATCTTATAAACTAGGAACATAAGACCTATTATAGGAGTCGTCTTAGCAGACCTTATGGAACAGAATACATACAATAATATTACGCGGAATTTGTAGTTCTAGGAAATCGTCAATAGGCTACAAACAGTATAATTACTTTAATAATCATTGCTTAGCGTAATAACGCTCTCCCAAATCCTTAGACCACGAAAATCAATTTTTCCATGGTTTTTAATACCTTGTCCTCGCATCATTATTTCATCTCCGTCGGTGGCGAGGCGTCGTAAACCTGGAGGAGCCATTCACCCCACCGATGCTCAGAACCCGTTGTCGCCGAATCGAAAATATTTTAGAAAAACCCAGGCGAGGTTGTAACCTTCAACCTCTCTCACGCCCCTTGCCTTTGATTTTGTACCGCCAATTTTCCGTATGTAGTTGTGTTTAACCATTACAACTCTTCAATCTGAAAACTCATCGCCGCTAATGAAGGCACACATTATCAAAATCCACTGCAGCTACTCTCATTTTTAACACTTTCTTTGTGACTGTCAGATTTATTTTTGCTCTAGGTTTGTGCTTTACGTTGTACTAAAATGTTAGATGCAATCTAATCGTTCCAAGAGTAATGGTTACTTTATTATAATCGTGGTCATTCCTCAATTTAAGTATTTGGGCTGTTATTACTCTTAATATATTTAATGGTACGATCAGAAAGCATGTATTGGTTTTTTCAAAATGTAAGTCTGGATGGATGTAAGATGGAGTGTACTTTGTGATGTTCTAATTAATTATTTTATTGGAAAATATCTGCTATTGTTTCGCCCAAATTGTGCGGAGGGAAGTCACGGACAATAATTTTGTCGATCCTCGGAGTGTACATAATTCACGGCGTATTTCATAATGTTTTTTTCAGTATATTAAAATATCCTTAAAAATTATATTTATAATGTATTACTCTGAATATACAATATTCTGATTGCTGATTCATACGTAACCAAAAAAAAAAGATCTGAATGAGAGCCGATAATAGTATAATTTTTTGGGTGTATTAGAATTATTCTTAGTTAAGAACAGTTGCGTGGATCTGATTACTGAAGCAACACCAGTTGAGTTTGCTCAAGCATCATGGACAGTTTATGCAACCAACTACACTGAACTGGGTTGTTAGGCTTCCCTGCGATACGAGACAACAGTTCGACGACCTTCTCAATATTTTGATATTCTATTGTTTATTGGAATAACGTAATGTAGGTATGCAATTATACGCACGCCCTGGAATAACGTTCACGTTGTGACTCCTCACAGAATTATATAAAAGAAAACATTTGTGATTTTTACCAATCCATGCCAAGTGGTCCAGAAAAAAGGTAATTGGTTGCCGCACCGTCTCAGAAACAATTTAATTTTGTTGGCGCATTCTTTCATATTTTGGCAGTTCAAAACTAATTTTGTTTAATTTATATAGTGTCTGGTTTAAAAATGGCCGCCGCTTTTGTTGTAGCGCGCATGCCTTTGCAGGCATCTACTAATTTCTAAATTGTCCAAGACAGTGTTGACGTATCCATTTACAATAAACTGCATCGTGTTCAGTACATTCAGTCCTACAAATTAAACCTCTATTTACTGACCTAATATTATTTTTTACTTACTCTGTTTAACACGAAGTTGTCGATTCCAAATTAAGTAATTTCAAATTTCGTAGGCTTATTTCTTCCAGAAGAAAAAGTTTTCGAATGTCAATATTTTACATTTAATTGTGTAGTTACTTTATGTAAGCCATCAGTGGTGAGTGACGTACCCTTTGGAAATTACTACCTTTTAAAAATGGAATTTCTCAATTTCTTTCCAATGTTTGAGTTGAAATATCTCTGTCGGGCATGCAGATAAAAATCTGACAGTTGTACACGTAATATGTATCTATAGTATCAAAATACTGTATACATTTCAATTTTGAGATTTAACTAAAAGATGGTATAATAAATTGTTAAATATAGCAAGAAATGTTTGATTTCCATAGTATGATAAGTGGGTATATCAATATAATAAAACAATTATTTAGACACGTTAAACTAAGGAAACTGTTTTAATAGGCACTTATAATATTTTAGTTTTCTATTAGTGATTTTATTGCTAATTTATTTCCGGGTAATAATTTTATATGATTGTTGTTTTAATTTATTTTTAATATTACGCTTTTTTGAAGTTAACATTACATAAAAATATTTATCACAAATAGTTATATAATATTATATGTTACGTTAGTTTTGAACTGCCAAAACATGAGGCAATGTTGCAACAAAATATTAATTTATTGTGAGATTGTGCGGCAACCACTTGGCATGGATTGACCCAATAGCTAGCGATTCATATTAGCTGTGGCAATTTCCCAACACTAAGTATGCCCAATAACTAAAGTAATATAACTTTCTATCGTGTGTGAAAATGTTCCTTTTAAAGGTGAGAATATATTTTAAAATATAATTATCGTTGACTGTTATCAATTATTTATTACGAGCTCGCTTCAGAGTAATGGAACATGAATCGACTGAATTTTGTGGTTGGAAACCGAGATAGTGTTGTGATGTAGGTTTTCAGGTGATAAAAAATGAAAAAGATATTAACTTGAATTTTAAAGCGTCGTTTATATGATAAATTGTGTTTCTGAAGATGTCTGTTATTGGGTTTAATTCAAAGATAATAAATTAGATTTCTTGTGACGTTTCGGAATTGGACCGTACCAACGGCGAAGGTATTCTTTAAAGTGTGTTTTTATGACGACCCTTTCACTTTTGGAATTATATGCAAAGTTATATCAACTCCTACCCTTTATCGCCACCATAATTCGAACGGTTAGTGTGGTAAAAAAAAGAATTTCGTAAAGCGTAATGGATTTCAGAACCGAAGCATTTATATCTATTGAGCTGCATTATACGGGAATCTATTACAATTCTGTGATTGCTTTGCACTCCAACAAAGTAGAATGAAATTAACGGCCACATTCTCCGCCATTTGTTGCCTTTATTACCACATTCATGAATTAAATGCGTTCCAATTATTTCATAATGAAATTTATTTGTTCACTGTAAATATGTCGGCGGTAGTGGAAAATAGAGCTCACTGTTTTTTTCCCGAACGGCATGTGTTATTGAATAAAAGTTTGTGTTCTGTGAGCAAAGCAAATAGAAAGAGATTTACGCCATCAAACTTAATATTAATGTGTTTGTGTAAACTAAGAGACTGCTCCGTATTAAACATATATTTACCTCGATTGTCAGATGTAGACAAATAACACTGCAGTTTTTGTCTGCGTGTTCTGCTTGAAGTATATAGTCGCTCTCAAATCAACTACTACCGCAGTGGCCACAAAATAATTTTCAGTTTTAAACCGCACATGTCAAACAAGAAATCTAATGTTACCATACCCAATTTTAGGCGTGATATTTTTATGATCCTACCTGCCACTGCGTTAAAAATTAAACATACTAATCGTTTTCACTGTAACATAATTGAAGATTCATTGCATACTTTTATCAGTAATTCACAATAAATTTGAATATGTATTTATAAACAGAAAAAAGTCTGCGCAATGCATCAGTGCGTGCTTTAAGTACTGCACAGGGTTGAAGTTAAATTTTTTATATGTAATACTGCGTGATAAAAAACATTTTGTTTTACGTCAATAGCTGCTTAACAGTCAACCGCAACCACGCCTACGTATAGATTTAAAAGTACACTACTTAGTCCAATAATATAACCATATTAACTGTCAAAACCTAATATACATAATAAACAGTACGTAGTTAAAAGTCACGTAAGTGAGAATCTTTCTATTTTTCAAACGGAGTCACAGTCTTATAGTTGTGCACGTATTTTATAATGTAAATGTTTATACCTTTTAATTAACAAAGCAACTATTGTCAGGAAAGAAGATCTTTTCGTTTTTGAAATATTAAACTTATTAGGTAAAAATATCTATTTACTACGCTATTTTGAAACAATATTTAATCATTCATTCTGTGATACATTCACTACAATTAAATGATCTAAATCAAGAATAAAGGAAGATGATGACAGAGGACTTTTCCACAAGGTGGAATGAATGAGAATTTCGGTTTTAAGCGGCCGTTGTTGACCGGAATAAATAAATATCTGGTCACAGTTACTCATGAGAACGAGAATTTGACATAATTACGCGTCTCAAGTGTTTTGTCATATGAGTGTTGATAATTGTTTATAAATGCACCAAAAACCCTTAATTTACTAGTTGTTATATATCTTTAATACATTGTAAGTTATGCTATCTCAAGTAGTCTATACGGTATCATCTATTTCCATATTCTTTTGAAGCTAAATATTTCTTTCTATATCCGCTCTCCACGCCTCATTTACCTTCATCAATCTTCCTTTATTTAGCGCTACTTGTTTCTTTTGTGAGGTAGGTACGGAGTGGTTCTTTCTTGGTCAGAGAATTCGGTGAAAGCGCTCTAGTTCATACAATAATATTTCAATTGATTTGAAGTTCATAGGAAAAATATTAATATAGCTCTGAAAAGTTACGATTAAGCTAAGTGAATTATGAATTTTATTTTATTTTAAAATATATTTTTACTTTGAAAGCAGTGTAATAAACTGTTAATAATCATGATTTTCTTTGTTTAGTTTTATTTTGAAATTCGAATTAAAACATAATTGCTGACTTATTTGCCGTTTTTTATTTATTGAAATTAGAATTAATTTGTGCAAAGTGAGCATTTATTGGATTCTATATTTTAAAAAGGAATCGTCATCAATAGTACTGTCCCCTTTTATTTTTTCTACGTATAATGTTCCCTATCTAGTGAATTGTTTAGAAACTTTTTTGTGTTGTTCTGATTATAATAAGCACTGCTATTATATTTATTTTTCGTGTTTAATCAAGTCTCGCGTTCCGTGCTAGAAACATGTAATTCGTGTTAGTTTATGTTGTAGTTTATTTATATCGATTTTATTGATATAAACAATATATGCTTTAAGGATAAACTAAAATAAACGAAATAAGAATCAATGACCACAAAAGAAACATTGAGAATGGAGAAATTATTAATTCGCAAATTAGCGGAACTTATTCGAGAACATCTATAAACATAATTTCTAATAATTGTCCCTACTTTTAAACGAAAATATAAGTTTTCTGAATTTATTATTTATGCAAATTTGCATTAAGGCATCTTAAATATATCCTTTACTCACAAATTGATTTGTCTAAGACTCGCAATATAATTATTCAGCATTGTCCGACATTACCACATTATGATGGGGATGCTGAGTCAGCAGATCCTCTGTCTGTTAGACTGAATTAGATAGTTGATTACTTCGGGGAGTGATCGAACCTTCAAACAGTAGTTCTAATTACAACCGCTATTCCCGAAAACAAACACATAGTTTTTATTAAAGCAATGAAGAGTGCATTTATTCACTGGATTATTTAAAAGTTAACAAATTGCAGTTACCATAAAAATTAAAAAATATACCACGTTTTACCCCACGTGTTTTATTATTTGAAGAATAGATTTTCATTCTGTCATTACACCCTGTAACTATCTTGAATGCTTACATCGTCTCATATAATTGTGGAAAAAGTATCATTTTCCAGATTAAATATTTAAAATTAATTGGATATGGCAGTCATGCCTCTTAACAGAAACGAATTTCTGTAGAGATTATGTATTATTTTTTGCCATGATTTTTTCCTTCAGGAAACTGAAGGACGGATGAATCAGTTATTCAGTTGCTTCCTCATTTTGTTCATCTGTTGGAGCTTCCCGCAATTTCCGCAACTGCCCACCTATCTGTATTTGTGGGACACTTACTCTGGGAGGACGGAGTTGGAAACGTGGTCCTTTGTGTAAATAGTGTTCAGGTGGAGGATTCGCACACATTCGCGCTGTCTGAGGGTAAACCTGCAGAAATATGGCCAAGCCACGATGGCCGACAAATTTGTGGTTTAATTGCGTACTCAGGGTATCCGCTCTAAATATCCGGAAAATTAAAAAAGGTGGCCTCAGTGCAAAATATTCTCTGTTGAAGCGCTTTATCGGATGGTTAGTCCGCAAAAACTAGCAAATCATTCAGTTTCTCGGAACTCATACAGTTTTCGCTCGATACCTGTGTTAGGTCACTAGCGGTCGGAAACTTGAAATCCATGTTTGATCAAAATTAAGACCATAATATCTTCTTTATTGTGGTCACTAAGTGAATCCAGTTAGTTTTTACACCTAATTACCTTATATTTTAACCGTGGTGTATCAAATTTTATATTGAGTATAAAAGTTTCGCTTCCACCGTGCCTCTAAATAGAAAATAAGGGTAAAATCAGGAAATAGAAGAAAAACTGCAGTTGATGAAATGCGAACAGTGAGTTTTACCCTACACAATTTCTAACCTACTATTTTTTAAATAATTATTTTTTTCGGAAGTTTTTAAGGATTCAGTTGTGTATTAATTTCAAAATTTTCTTTATAAATATCATCTATGGATCACACGTACCACCAAAGTGTTTTAGTCTAGCGTTTGCTTTGTTGCATTGGAATCCGTGTTCCTGAAAGACATCGCTATATTTGCAAACACGAAACATTTCGTGTTAATGGTGGCAGACACGCGAGACTTTAATGAACATTAGTAATTGCCACTTTCGATTCACAGTTGTCGGTAAAAATAGGAGAAACTGCGGAATATAATAGAAAACGGTATGGAAATCCTGATTTCTCCGAAATTACTCAGACGAAGAGTGAGATGAAAAACGTGTGCATTCATTTTCTTTTTTTATGAGGCCATTACATCCTGGTGCCAGTAAAAAATATTAAATTACAAATAAATTATTAGTGTTAAATAATTCTAACATTATTCAATAAAATCTTTCGATAGCTATTATTAATAGATTTAATGGCTTTGGAAACATTGCATCACAAAATCATCCACAGAATTGATACCTTTCAGCATATTTCCGTGTTGTACGTTAGCAAGGGTACACAATTTTCCGGAGTGAAGGACCTCTGCAAAGAGTTTAATTCCGACGAAAAATAGCTTTCAATATAGTCCCTCCGTCTCAGGTGATATCTGCCCGCCTCATGTCCTCCGGCACCCGCTCCGCCGTTCGCTATCAATACTTCTTGGTCTGTTAAATTGGTTTCTGGTGCGATAATTTTTATTCAGTGGCATATATGTGTATATATGAATATTGCCTGTAATATATAATGAAAATACTCGAGTAGCCATGCTCTATGCATGAAAACTTTGTTTCGTTTTAAAAGAAGAGTCGAATCTATTCGATCCTATCCAAATACCTGAGTTATGAAAATAAATTGCCGATAGCTATTTACATTAGTTTTTATAATTATTTTTTCATATACGAAGAATCTGTATAATTTTTGTTTATAAAGCCAAATCCACTGGAGAATTAAGAGAGAATAAGTGGGTACAAGGTAAGATTCATTTCGGTGAATCGGGAGTGGTGAGTGAGTCAAGGAATATATTAATATACACACGTTCGGCGAGTCATGAAGAAAAACCTTTAACTGAGCGATCACTTGTCCATCGGTATTTCCTGAGACTTGAAGACGTGTATACTGATCATGGTGGTGATATGTCTATTGTCCACTGCTGTAGTAATGAAGTGGCCACGATCTGTAAGTCTGAAAGAACTGTTTGATATTCTTACTTTTGTATTTTTGTAGGCAGTTCTGTTGAGGCTAATTTACCCGAGTGGGGCCCGCTCTGAGATATATCTTGGCTATTTTTGTTTGGGCGGAGAGGAATCACGCAGTTTGCTTTCGCAAGCTTAATTGAAGGCGCTACAGGGTCATTAGTCTAACAGCACAAATCGATACCTCTGCTGCTTTTCTCTCAGGTGTATTCCATATTTCCATTCAGGTACAAACTCGACAGGGATCGTCGTAAAGACGCTATTAATACTGCACTCTACAAATGAGATTTTATCCGGTAAATCTAGCCTTTTCTGCCAAACTCAAATGCAATGCGTCTTAAAAAAAATAGTCGACCGAATAAATTCTTAGTATCTCTGCAGTACTTAATAGTTTTACGAGTATAATCACTTTGTTCGATTACTGCGTGTGTGGAAACTTTCTATATTTATTGTATGGTCAACCAAGTTGAAAGCTACTTCTGTACATTTTATTTTGCACTGCCACCTCCACATGTTTGTGACTGGTATTTTTTATTATTATTTGGAGAATGGTGTTCAACTTCGAACCTAAAGATCCCCATCTGGCGAAGGCAGACCAATCGACTCGCTCCAGTCACCCGGAATATGAAATACAGTGGTGCATGCATTTTTCATCCTATCCTGTATTGTGACCGCCTTTCATTATGTATACCTTCTTTTTAAATATTTATTTGTTAATCTGAGCTGCTTCTTTTGGGAAATCTCGGAGCTCTGTTACGGAACTGCTATGTCGTTTACGGCGTTTCCACATTGAAGCATTTAACTGTGACATCAAAACGCTATATTTAAGTTTGGTTCGTATATAACTATAGCTCTTTGATTAAAAAATGATTACGTTTAAACATGCTCATTGCCGCATCCTGACATCATTTCTTATCAATTTAACAACGGCTCGAGCATGAGCCGATCGATCATATTCTACACAATTTTTTGGGGTCCCAATATGTAATCGCACACATTCTTTCGTTACATATTTTCACACTTACTTCATTACAAAGTTAAAATGACGTTAAGGAATATTAACAAATCCATTGGTCAGTTCAGTAGTATTTTTAGGAATTTAATTAGTAACTGAGTTAATTTGACTATATATTTGTCCCATTTCCTTGTTTAAACATATTATCTCAGTAATTTAATCATAAATGAACACTATACAGGATGGCAGAGTCCTCTGAAAAATATTTTTATGTGTTTGAAACATGCATATCATAACTATTTATTGCATTACGTATTTAATGAATTTATATAAAGCTTGGAAAATTTTTGAGTCAATACTCCGTAACAAAAATATAATCGTATGCCAGATTTAGAAAGATTTTCAGTGACTCACATCAGTCTCGAATCGATTCTCACAAATCCTTAATATTTTATACGCATAACTAATATGACGGATTACAGTTTTGGAACATAAAATTTCATCCATCTGTATCAGTCATTGTGAAGGAATATAGTATTTTTTTTATCAACTTGACTGTGGTAAAATTGTTACATTTATCTTATTTAAAAGAAAGTATTTAATCTTTGATTTAGTTTCTAAAGTCCTCTTTGCTGCTATAAATAAGAACGCTAATGGAATAATGTTTAGAATTAATTACTGATAATTGTTGTATTTGTCTTGGAGCGTCTTTCATTCCAACGTTTTTTTTTACTTGAATATTTGTTATAGGTTATTTGTATTTCGTATTGGAATGAAGCAATTAAATTATTTTACGTGTAATTTTTCGCGCCGCTGCGCTTATACTTGAAGCAGACGTTCTCCGTAGGTCTTGCAAGCGGCTTTGGCTTGTAAGATTATCCTCGCTTTCCAATCATACAGGCGAGCAGTTCCACAAGGCAATACCCGTGTCCTGCCCTTAATCGCCAGACGACTCCACCTTCAAGCCCTTCCTTTACAATCCCCTCGTGCTAGTGTAAATACCTCGCTATCTCTTCTAACGAAAATGATTTTAAAAAACGTATTAAAACAATAGCCTCAGTGAGTTTTATTTAAAATATTGCATTTATCTTGGCCTGGTCTTTTACGTATTTTTATTTCATCCCATCACGTGCACCGATTCACAATTCCTCGATCTGCGGCCCTTTCCGTTTTGTCCTAAAGTCTCTCAGACTTTCATGTACGACAACTTAGCGTTACAAATATTACCTTGCCCATCACCTATCACAGGCTGTTTCTTATCTGCATGCTCTGTAACAAGTGAGCCCCCATACTGATATTTGACATTCTAGTATCGTTTCGGAAGTGGTCCGTTCAAATAAGAGTAAAAATATGCCAAATTTAATTACAGGTTTTGAAAATTTAAAGAAAATTTTATTTAACCGTTCGTATACTGCTGTTGCTCGCCAGAGCAATTATGCAATCTATATGTACTGTGAACACTGACCGCCACACACCAATCACGAAACCTTCTTTCTATATACGAGTCCTTCTAGAATGTTCTCGTCATAATGGGGCTTCGAAACTTCTCGTATTTCCCGTTGTTGGAGTCACCGTTTAGGTTCCTCAACGACGGGAACGACAGATCATTTATATCTCTCACTACAATATTTACAGCCACCTTATAAACAAACCTTATATCAAACTGCCTTCATTGACGTCTAAACTTGTGTATTGAAATTTGTTTACTTACTGTCGGTATTTAACGTGTAACAATTCAGTTTCAAAATGTACCGTTTCAAATATTTATGAATATTTTTGTTTTCTTCGTGTTCGCGTTTTTTAGTTTTTCGTACGTGACAAATTTATTTATTTTGGAATTATTTCATGTATGTTCTTCTGTAAAATTGTTACGATTTTGGTTTCGGTAATTTTGACCGCAGTGTTATTTAAGAACTTAAAGGAGCCGCCGCTTTTATTGTTTTATGCTTTTTCTGATTTCCTCAAAATATGCTATCATAAATAATTTGATGATTTACCTTTGGAAGATTTAAGTCGTAAATGAATTTGAATTAGCCATTTGGTCGTTAACAGTATTGAGGGAGACAAAAAAACGAAAGTATATATCAATTTCGTTAGTAAAATGAAGTAGATTGTATAGAATGATCGACGATATGGTGGATAATAGAAGCAAATTTAGTAGTAACAGTAAATTGCTACTTGTGGCCTATAATGTATGCTGGAGGTTCCTAACTTTCTAATAATTTAGAACTGAAAAGGTAAACGTAATTCTGGATAATTGTGAAGGATTATTGTTGCATTATCAGAAATTTCGGCCGACTTTAGTGCTGTCTGCTTTATAAAAATTAAATAATTGTTAAAATGTGATGTTTTAAAATAATTAAAAAAATGTTCTCCTATTCTGATAGCATTTGTCGATCTTGGTATAAAAACTGATATTTTGTGACAACTGGTTTTTTGTCTTTCGCTGAAAAAGCATTCAAGTTCATTATGTTGTTATGAAAAACTCGGGCTTGATTACTATCTTTTTCTTCTTTTAGATCAGGCAAAATATATAGCTAAATTCTTTTAAAATGAATGGGTCCCTGGAAGGAATTCCGTGTAGATACATTTTAAATTAATATTTAGCTTTGTACCCTTCACGTTGCGTTGAGTTGGGATTTTATGGACGTACAATTGTGGGGCTGTGTGTTAACCATTTGAAAGTCGGCCATACCTTTGTGCCGCTCAGCTTCATCAATACTAAAATTTTCAGTGTTAAGCACGGGCACATATTTTTGTACTCCGAGACTCTACGCAAATGTTTAGGTTAAATTACTCCATCGGGACGTAATTCATAAACTTTGAATCATCATTGATAACGAACATCGGAGTTATTAATAAACTGAAAATAATAATGCTCCATGTCCAGTCAGTCGCAGAGAACTATAAATTATTTGATGTCGGGAACAATCTGTTCTACGCATCAGCATCAAAAGGAGTTGAATGTAAAAAATACTCTGTTTAATGCGATTTTCCAAACGAACGTTTGCGTGCTATCGTGTTTGCGAGAGGAGAGATTAATCGTTTTGAACACAATACCACAACATAAATAACCAACTTGTATCAAATCAAAAGCATTGCATTTCACTATGAGACGACACGTTTTACTTTTTTCTGGACGCGAACTTTGACATGTTATACAGTATTTCAAATGAAATTTACATTTTTCAGGTTTTGTATTAAATGTAAATTACGTTGTTCATCAGTTCACTACAGATGTACTTGCCAGCTTTGACATTTATGTAAAGCGTCAAGTTTTTTCCCCCTATGAATGTATGATATGGTAGATTTTTCTTATCAGCTTAAATAACCTGTGTTAAAATATATTTTCTTTGTTTACTCCTGCCCTGTAAAAAGAATTTTGAAGTTCATAAATTAGACTTTACTATTTTCTCATTTTTATTAGGAGCTGTAATGAGGTTCGTATACCACTCAGGATCAACATCAGTTACTTTTGTATAAGAATAATTCCAGGGGCTTGTTAACATTTTCCTCTGTTCATTCGTTGCCTCATTTTCTGAGTTTAGAAGTGTTTGAGCAGGAATACATTGAAGTTTGTGTACAATTTTTATTTTCCTTGCAGGCCCTGGAGCTTTCGTACGTAAGCTGTACTTAATGCGTAAAGCCTATCGCTTTTTCTTCGTTCTCTCAAATGACTTTCGCGTCCACAATTTCTACACAATATTTAGTTTTGCTGTATAATATCCTGTTCAATGGGAAAAGCTGTCCTCATAATGTCTTTTCAGTAGCCTGTATTCGACAATTTTATGCTTACAGGAATACTAAAATAATGAAATAAATGTATTTTTACACCTATTACACATATTGTAGAATGTAATGCCTTGATTAGGAAGTATAATTGGACAACATTTCTATCGTAAGTTATTAAGAAAAATAAGGATCTAAATAATTGTCGTTCGGTGTCTCCTTATTTTCAAAAATGTTTATACGAATAGTATTGGAAATAAAAATTTAAAGAAGAGGGATTATTTTTAATTATTTAACAAATTATTGCCTTTTAAAAGATATAATAATTTTATTCGTATATCTAAACAATTTCTTGTTGTTGGGTTCTGCACACTATTGTAATTCTACATATTAAGGAGAATTATTACTTCAGTATCAAGGGGAGTTCTCTGTAGCAGGGATTGTGCTGTTTTGTGACGAACCTGTTCCATCTTCTTGGTGGTTCCGAAACTTCCGCGTAGTAGAATTTTCCTCCTTCACTCCCAAGCTTCTTGGTCCCTCGGTTGACGGAAAAGGCTCTGGACCTGTTTCTGCACGGTGATAGAGGAAATCCAATTTTCCTCCTTGTCAATTTTTATATCTTAGCCTATAATTTTGCTTATACGGTAGACTTCTGTTGCACTATCACTTTCATTGGTATGTTATGAAAATGACTTTCTTCTTTCAAAATATGATTGTAATTGCCTTTCCTTCCCACTATTAAGATAGAATGACTATTAAATTGCTCATTTCTTCTTCTCTCCTACTTCCTCTGCTTCCTGTTCCCTTAACTTCCGAGAAATACTGCTCGCCTTTCAACGCCCGATCCACTCTATTTTTTGCGTCTTCTCACCTCCCAGATAAAATCTTCTTTTCCCCTTCTCCGAGGGAAAGCAACACCCCAGGTGACGAATGTTCACCAATCTTAAATCGTCCTCCGTCAAGCGCGGAAATATTTCCGCTGACGAAGGGAAGGAAGGATGTCCTTGTGAAATTTTGCAGTTTGAACATCCCTGCAGCAAAACAATCCTAATATCTTGTAGCTGCAGTCAACGTGGATCCCACCTCTTGCCTGCCTGTCTCCGAGTTTGAATAGTTGTAAATATATAAATGTAAACATTTAGTGAGAGGTCCAACTGCGCTACAGTATACAAAATATTTTTTAATGCAGTTCAGTTTTGTTTGATAAAAGGGTATCAATGGAAAATATTAGAGAAATACATTTTAATTAAATATGTAGAAATAAAATCGACGGAAAAGAAAAAGTCGTGTTGAAGAATTCATCTGTTGTAACTGGAGGCATTAACGGTTGCCGGATCCATTTTTGGTCCATTTAATTTTTTTTTAAGTTTGTTTATAGTCGCACCATCAGCAAGGTTATTAGCTGTGCACGATTAGGGAAACTTATATCCATGTAGATGTATCATAGTATGGTTTCTCAAACAACACAAACGTCCAAGCCCATGCCACGATTCGAACCAGGGACCTCTGTTGCGCGAGGCAATGACTAGCCACTAGACCACAAGAGGTCTGCTAATTAATCTTATTCAATATTTGCCAGAGCAAAATGATAGATGACAGAACAAGTTGATCAAAAAACAACAAATAGTCTAGAACAAATTGCCAATAATATATTCAATAGTTTTATAAATGGGATTGCTGTAATTTGGAGAATATTAAACTGCAGCCAATTTGCGATTTCGTACGACTTATTCCACTTTGAAGCTTGCATCTGCATAAAAAGGAAGCTACAAATTCTTTGAAACTTTTAGTAAACAGTAAATTGAGTTGTAAAAATCCTACAAGTTAAGTAAGCACTTCGGCCTATGAACTTTGAATTGTACGAAGTTATGCTGGTATAAAAGCTGCAATATTAATAATTAGGGAGTATTTTAATTTGGTGACATTCATTTTTGGCGAATTGTACAGTGACAGTCAAGGTTCGATCCGTAAAAACGCAGCATTAGAATGATGATGGTTAAATTACACCCTTATCTATACTTACTTTCTCATGCAAATTTGTATATTCATTTATAACATTTACCATAGGCTATAAATTTAGTGTCATTATACGTAAAATCAAAAGAAATTTACAAATAATTTCATGTCATTTTAATTACGCAAAAATCATAAGAATAAATAAATATAATATTAAGCAATTAAATACTCCAGTTTAATCCAAGTGTGAACTTATCAATGATTTATGATTACTCTTATTCTGTAGAGGAATTCATATCCTTAATGTTGTTGTTTATAATTAGTATATGAATTATTATTTTCATCAACTATAATCTTATGATATTAGGAATACTTCAAATAAACTACTGTTGTAACAAAAAAAGGGACGTTAGCAGTATTTTATTATGTATATTCTTACTAGTAAATAATGTGTATAATAATATGTAAATAGTTGTCACTGTGGTCGCTAATGACCAGGCAGTCGATGCGGCCGTTATAAATAAAATTTAAAAAAGGGCGTAGTTAAATGTTATTCGTTTGTTGAGTGACAAAAATGAGTTACTCATTTTACTTTCTTACTAAAAAATTAATTACAAGTTAAGAATAGATGCAGATTATAATTTTTTTGTTGAGTTATACTGGATTACTTTCGAAGAAGTTATTTGTTTCATACCTAATATAAGTGCGAGAGAACCCGCTGTGAGCACTTTTGGAGAGTGATTCCTTGGGAGCACGTGTCGGTCCGAGTCGCAATAAGCCAGCCAGCACGGAACAAACGATTCGTCCGTTTCATTTCGTGGCCGCCATTATTGCTAACTGCAGGTTGGAGACTGCTGCTCTAAATGGCAGCCCACAGGCCTCACATCGTACACTATATAAATATGTCTGAACTAGGACTGTCCGGTTAGTCATTTGTTCGATTTATTATACACCGACGGAAAAATTAATAAATTGTACTTTCCCCCATTCATAATTATTTAGTTCGAAATATTCTTGAATTAATACAAACTGATATAAATAATTCATCAATTATAAAAGTAGCACTATCAATTTTGTATTCGTGTCACGTTTTGATAATAAACTATGGAGAATAAGGTTCAGATTAGTGTTTCATCAAATCTGTAGAATACCTACGATTTGGTACTGTTACGCTCTAAAAATGGCCCAACATATACCGACAAAAATATATTCAAATCATGGTTTGAAAACAATGCAATTTAACTTAACGTTAATTGAATTCGTCGCTTGTGATTATTTACTTATTGATAGCAGCTAAAGATCAAACTTAATATTAGAAATAAGAAAATTGTAATTACTCAGCAGAAAAAGAATATCGGAAAAAAGGCAATTGTTTGACGACACTGTTATAAAAAAGAATTAAACGTTTGTCATGGCCAAAGCATCGACTATTTTACCACCGAAAAATACATAGTTGCATAAAAGCATATCATAATTACTTGAATTCAAAAAGAGGTTTATTGCTTCCTTTATTTATAATTTCTTTATTTTTTTCTGATATATTATCATTCATTTTTATATACGAATTACAATATAATTTTCAATTCAAGCAGTGTTTTACTTAAAGGATTAGAATTTCAAATGTACTAGTCGACATGTGGGGAAATCAGTTTAGGTTTACTATTGCTTCAATTAATAAAAGAGCAAAAAATACTTGAATCATAGTATATAAAACTTGGTAATCTACTCATTTTTTGTATTTGCTATTTTTACGAAGTATATGTTTTTCTCTCAATTTATTTCTGCACGCAGTTACCTTCCCGCTGAAAGCGGGAGATTTGTTATTTTAATCCATCTGTATGGAACTTCAATCTGCAAGCAAGCGATTTCCATATTTGGATTTACGGTTTGCATTGCATTGTGTGATATAACAGCCGCCTTCAGATACGGCAAACATTGCGATGAATTATGTCAGTACTATACCATGTTCTATTCTTGTTACCATTCCTGCTGATATTTGTTTTCACCTTAATTCAGATTTACAGTTATGTTCACTTATCCCCTTTCGCAGGAAAAGAAATTTCGGAATTCGCAATATTTATTGCGTTGAATTTAACGTGTTTCATTTATCGGAAACAATTCTTAATTTTTAAATGAATTATTCGTTTTATTGTATGAAATTCAAATTAGTGATCAACACACAGTTGACGTGTATAATATATATATATATATATGTAATTTGTTACGAAACTCTTCTTTTCGTTGTCGTAATTTATTTATGATCTCGGGTTATGACGTGGCAAGCAGGGTCAAGCGAAAACCAAAATCACAATACAAAAATTAACATCGGTTTATTCACGCGAATAAAAAAAGGAAAAAAGTCTTTTAAAGGTTCATAGAAACTAGTACAAAGCTGGTACACAATTTCAGACTCGCACCGCTGTTCCCTTCCGAGGGTAGCCATGATGACGGACTAGAGGATCTGAAGTTCGTAGGAAGGAATAAAACGGCGGAGAATGGGGGCTAGGCGGACGTGTGATGCAGAACTATATTTAATTTACTGTCTGTTGTTTATTCTCTTTCAGTTCTCGTTATTGCTCGTTGACTTTATGTCCAAAAAGAGTTTTCATTCACTTTCACTCTCTTCGTTTTTATTGATTTTCTAACAGTGTACACTATACCTATTTTAAAGTTGCGCGAAATCTTTGTGTACTTTACATTCCTCACACCACAGACAAAGGAAATAAAGATACATAACTAGTGCTGATGATCGTAATATAATCGCGAATTTTATTCCGCTTCAGAAATAAATACATTCTGGATAGAAACAGTTGTTTTATAGAGTGGTCGGCTTGAGTTATATCCCTAGTAGCTAGCGTATGGGGAGTTCTAATTGAAAAACTTATGGAGTGGAGCCCTTTCCTGAAGTATCTCGCCACAGAAAGTGGGATAAAACATTCTTCACATATTATATCAGCCCGTGTTTAATTAAAACCTACTACGGTTCTAGTTTTTTAATTTAATTTTCGTGGAATAAATTCGAAATGAACGAATTCACAATAAAAAGTGGAGAGCTTCTGTTTTTCAAGATAAAAATTTGAAAATTCTATATTTCGTTTGAAAAGACGTGATGAGCTTCGTGTGGATGCCCTTGTTTCGGAAGCGTTTTAAAAAGTTGAACAAAACAGTTGTCAGACCGAACAGACTGTGCTCCGGACAAAAATGCAAATGAAATTGAATGGCACGGACGCAAAACAACTAGGAAATGCTCTGCGAAAGGTGGTTAACCTTGTTACGGAAAAGACAATTTAAAGTGCCGTTTTTACCGTACATTTCGTTCCGCTGATTACTTATGCCGCATAAATAACTCCGGGGCCTACGCTAGGGAATTTCGCTGATTTTACTTTTAAATAGGAAGTAATCTCTTCGCTGTCTGAGATACCCGCCTCAGCTGCAGTAACAACGGGGACTTGGACTCGTGACATTAATTTCAATAATTTGAATTTTAAATGCCACATATCTTATAGTAAAAGGGGCTTTATTGGCCGGCGGAAATATTCTAATTTATGCGATGCGTAACTGGAGTGGGACTTCGTGTAATTGTTCGGAATTCAGTAGATTAGGTTATGTAGTTTTGGATTAAGACGCGAAGGGGGTGGATTTATGAGTTCGGTGTTGTTTGTTCATAAGAATATTTAGTACTGTTATAGCCGGGGAGGTAAATAAATATGTTATTAATAATCAAAAGGATAAGAAATTTGGATATCAACTCTGAAAAATGGTATGTATGAATGCGAAGAGTTTAACTCTTTTCGTTTCTATCGTCCACAGTCAAAGTTAACTTATACTTTTATTGTCTTCCCATACGTCGATTGAAGTTGTATATATTTGTCTGTTTTCTAATCATCTGCTCCAGCCATTGCTATATTGAAATAGAAGGGATTCTATATAGCTGATGGATTGGATTTAAAACTAATTGCGTATTTCATTACCTGTTTCCTTCGGAATGAATGTGTGAAATATCACTTCAACTTCTCTCTTAAATATTATATTTTCTCCCTCCAAATTTCTCTTTTTACTTACTCATTGGCTCCCTGAAAGATAAAGCCTATTCCCCTCTTCCGACTGCTTTCCTCCCCAATAACCCACTTTCAATTCTCTTCGGTACTTTTCTACATTCTTCTACGATCTCATTTTTGGTCTTCGTCCTTCATCAGCCCCCGCAGTTTACCGTCCAGAATTTTCTTTACTAACTTGTTATCGTTAATTTTAATCAGGCGACGCAGCTATTGCAAATTTGTTTCTATATCTAACCATTTATTCAAGTCTTGCAGTTCATTATTAATTTTTGTCCTCCAACCATCGTAGATGGCCTGTAGATGCTCCTTAATACTAGGCTTTCCTGTACGCTTGTCTTCGACACCGACCAGGCACAATAGATTCATTTAGTTTTACTAGTATATGTAATTGAATAAATAAACTAGTCGAAAGTACTTGATTGGCCTTTTTAAGGACAGCAGAGACTTAATAAGAAGAATTTTCAGTAATCTGTATAATCAAAAGAAAATTAATTTTCCTACTTCTTTTTCTAATGTTGTATTGAGATTTTATCTGGACAATTTGAAGTACTAACCGCGTAATTTTAAATATAAATATCGAGAAGAAAAAAATTAGAAAGTCGCTCAGTTAAATTTATGGACTGCATAATGTGGATTGTCTTGCTTTTGTGGCCTGTGTGGTAACGGCATGGTTCGGTGTTACGTGAATGTTGACAGAGAATTAAGCTGTAAAGTGGACGTCCTACTGGCTGCGATACGATACTACAGATGTAAAAGGAGAAGATTTGAGCCGTGTCGTCGAGGTTTGAAATGCCCCCGGGAGCAATAAAGTGACCGTGGGGTCCTCCGGCGGCTCCGAGGAATCACCACGCCGTGTCTTCCAGGTAACGAACAGTTTAGCAGTTAAAAGGTCGGGCAGCCATTAATCACGGCTTCTAGCTGGCAGGTTAACTGATAACATTCAGAGTTCTCGTTGGTGCGACAAGGGGCTGGCTGCTTCTACGATAAGGAGACTGGGATTTATTGTGTGCAGGGCGGGCGTGATAAGACTCTTTATACTTGGGCGCCGGCGCTGCAGGAGAGAAGGGGTGAGGGAAGGGGTTGGAAAAGGGAGGTTACGGGGCTTATTGTCTCCGGAGTACTACCATGGACGCTCTTTTTAGCAGCTCGCTTGTTCACAGCCCGCCCCACGCCATGAAAATGAACTATTAATGGCAAATAAGCTTGTTGAACACGCCGTTTATTCTTTACCGTCGGTCTTTATTGCTGCCTCTACTTTTTAGAGTTAGCCGGTACATTTGTGATCTAGCTCAAGATCTTTTGCTCTTCCTGTTACTAAAGAAACATGGGAACTAGCTTAAAATAGCTGGTTGTTCCAACATGCTGGTGAAAGGAACCCTTACTAGAAGAGAGAAGTGAATTAAAATAGAAGATGATTAAAAGAAAAAGGGGTGGTTATTTAGCAAGGCAAAAGATATCTGTCTCGTTACAGTGAAAACATACTATGTGTTATGAATTGAATCCTTTAGTCGGATACAAAAGTTTCGGCTGTATCTAAAATGGTGCAGGAGCGTCATCGTTGTAGTTGCAGTGTCCGACCGAGCGTTGCCATGAAGGGAAGTGACTGACCATCCACCATACAGCCCTGGCTTGGTTCGCTCTGATTTTCTTCTCTATGCTCACTTGAAACGCTGGCTAGGAGGACATTATTTTGGCACAGGCGACGTGTATCAAACCAATATAAAGAATTGGCTGAAATTACCTTCTATGACGAGGGTATTAGAAAGCTGGTACCATGCTACAATAAAAGTCCAAGTCGAAGCGGCGATCATGTAGAGAAGTAGTTGGAATGTGTAGCTAAATATTGCAAATCCAATTTTTTTCATTCTTTATTTCGCGACCTATCGGACCTTGCAAAAAATAACCGTCGTATATATATTTTTATCTTATTGTGTAGTTTTAACCAAATTTAATTTAATTTATGCCATTATTTACGAATAATTTAACTACTATTGACGTCAGTGGAGGTTAAAGAACTATATATTGTGTTTTTTTGTATTTTATATAAATATAAATTTGACTAAAGGATATGTAATTTTGTTTCGAAAATGTTTAATATAACTTTTATAGAATCTCTATTTTCTATTTATAGATAAAATGGCATTGTTTGACCGAAAGCTCCTTTTCTAAAAATTAACTAAATTGGATAAATATTTATTAATGAGTTTTTTTAAATTTTGAAGACTGGTTTGAAACCCAACGGGATCCTATTGAACTATTTAAAATTCACAATCAGTCATAATGAATTATATATTTTTTTTACATAAAGAAATTATTAGTAAACTATTACTTCCATTTTTTACTGTATGTTCGAGCCAGTTCTGCAGATATTCAAACATTGATGACTTTGGACGAAAATCTAAGTTTTGAGATACATATCCTGTGTTTTATTGGCAACGGGGACAGCATCACAATGCGCCCTAGAGCTTATTTAATATTCATGCTCTGTCGTCGTTGATAATTTATTACCGCGATATTGGATAAAGAATGTGGCGTCCGACATCTTCGCAACGTCTGCGAACAAATTTGCTGCAATCAATTGTTCGTTGATGAAATCGTGCCCCACATTTTGGACATTGCCCCACGTTGTTCGGAACGACTTTAAATCATGAACGTGCCGATTTAGGAGTTACACTCTGCAGAAGGAATGTATTTCAATCGACGGCGGGTGGCGGTGTAAGAATGCAATTTAAGGCGGGACGATTTTTTATTCGTGGAAAGCTCGAGATTGTTGGCGTGGGAGGAGGGCCCTGATAGGAGGAATATATCGACGGCATTCGTTTCAGTCCCGTATCTTGCGTGGCAAAGACGCTTGATGCGTGCGGGACACGGCCCTCATTCATGTATTATTTAAGGCACTACTTGTTGTTTCATCCGACCAGAATTCTCATCTCTGCGTTCGTAGAAAATACAAATAGCTCACCAGTATTTTACAGACGATGGGAGGGAAACAACAGTTTCCTCTTTTCCCTCTGCCACGCTCCAGAGACCTCCGCGAAATAAAAGCCTTACGAAAATTTATGTTAAGAAAGAGTATTTTTTTCTTTCCCACACCGATTTTCTACAACTGTATTTGCAAAAAAGCAACCACAGAAATTCAATCCAAACATAAATATTATATACAACTCCGGTGGTGTATAGAGCATGTGTTACACATAGTAAGTATCGAGATCAATACACCGTGACTGTTAAGTTGTTTCGGATTCGTAACTGGCCATACGTTTCTTACTATACCAAATTTAATCGGTGGCGCGGCAAACTTACGGGGTTTTATAAATTACATACTGAAAAACTTGATTGTGTTGTGGGTTAACCAGCCATTTTTCCATTACGTATTTTGAAATGTTAACACGTAGCGTATGCTCAAAGAAGTTCATATTAAATTTGGCCAGAAAGCTAGACTGCATTATAAAACAGCATGAATAGAAAATAAATAAGATTTCGTACTGTATTTTAATATATCTCGCAGTCAAGATACGAGCTTTACGTAAGGTAACAACGGTCAGTTATCTAATCTTCATACTTTTTTTTTATCATTCATTTAAGCGTTGCCATACTTTTCAAAACATGATTGTTGCGTGTGGATGTTTTTCTGTCTGAGCCATGTATGATAAAGTGGCTGGAACGTCTAATGTGAAACCATATGCACTACTTTTACCTAAAATGTAACATATTATTAATGATTATATGAGTGTAATGTGGAACTCCTATAATGGTTACTTTAACTATTTTCTAAAATATGCTTATCTTCATAAAGATATTACCGCTGAGTGGGATACTTAAAACTGACATTCATCCTGTAGTTTAACAAGTAGCGCTGATATTTTTTTAAAATCCGTCTCTAATGTATTTATTTAGGAGTATAACCCTCCCGTGTAATTATATATTATCAATTGATTATAAATATTAAGTATTGTTTTTTTAACGAATGATTGTTTGTTTCAGGTAAGGTGACATTTGTGATTGGCATTGGAGTTACCTCAGGTGTGTACAAGTAAATTAATTGATATTTTTCATGAAGTTAGGCGCCTGTGTCCCTCTTTGTGTTTCCATCGAACTCTTTGCAGGTTGATTCGTTCAAACAGCCGACAGATACGTCGTCTGTTATCGGCATCTGTGCAACCGGGACCTTTGTCGCAAATCAAGTTCACACTGAGTGATTTCCTTTGAGTTCTCGCCCTGAGGCTGTAGTTGCATTTAGCTAATGAGATCCCTTGGTGTGATGATGAGCGTAGCCTTCCACAATAACTTTTACTCCAACCCCAGTATGTACTATTCAGTCTCGTTAATTGTTGTTACAACTTGTATTTTTTAATAACAAATACATCCTGACGTCTGTTGACGTGGATCATGGGGACCCAAGATCTTCCGGTGACATGTCACGAAACAGCATCTGTTTACTGGGAATGAACATTCTGCAAACATTACCTCATCATGAAATTGCTGTTTCCATTTACTAATTGAATCATGAGTACTGTGATGACTGGAATTGAGGGGGTTATGGGAGTCGCGCGACTGACTCCCAAACATAATTTCAGATCTCAATATGACATACAAATGATCATTTCACTAAAAATCATACGTATATCATCTTGGTTACAGACTGAAATATTTATAGAACCTCAATGAACTGCTTGTTTTAGTAAGGTCTTTCTTGACCAACGCTCTTTCCAAATAAGAGAAAATAAATAATATCCTTCAAAAACAGGTTTTCAGACAGATGCATTATAGGTCGCAGCGGTAAACGTGATTAAAATGTAGCTATCAAAAAAATTATATTCACACAACTACATCTGACGCACTTTGAAGTCGATATGTTAATTTAGATTAGCAGATGCGTTCTAGTACCTTTGTTGTGTACTCTATATTTTACACAAAATTCAGAAACGAATTTTGGGATAAATCTTTTGAAAATTAATATGAGGAGAATTATTTTGGCGCTGAAACGAAAGTTATTTGATTTTAATTTAAATCATGGTAATCAAAATGCAAGGAGGAGAAATAAAATCTCTAAGGTTTGTTGATGACATTGTGGTATAGGGGAATCAGAAGTAGACTTGGAAAACAGTAAATGGCATAAAGTGATCCTGGAGGAAGAATACAAGGAATTTACATATGGCTAATATAAGTATAAGTCTTAGGAAATCAGTATTAAAAATGATCGTATGGAGTGTGGCGTTATATGAGTGCGTAACGTGGATGGTAGGAATTGCAGACAGGAAAATAATTAGAATCTTTCGAAATGTGGTACAATAGGAGAGTGCTGAAAATCAGATGGGTGGATAGGGTAGCTAACCAGGAAGTTCTAAGGAGAATAGGGGAAGAGGACTTTTACCAAGAGAAGGGATAGATTAATAGGCCACGTTTTGAGACATGAGGGTCTTGTAAAATTAGCATTAGAGGGAAGTGTGAGGGGTAAGAACAGAAGAGGGAGACCAAGGATTAAATGCACACTAGCAGATTAGGGAGGATGTAGAATGTGGTTGCTATGTATAAATGAAAAGGCTTGTGCAGCATAGGTTAGCATGACAACAGCAACAATTTAAATAAAAGCGTTTGAAATCTCGTGAAACATCTGACAATAAGAGTTCCCCAAATTTTTAAGGGTACACAATGAAACAAACCCGTACAAATCAACATTTCTTTATTATATTTTAAAGATATATCATTGACTATGTGTTTAAAAAATATTTTTATTCAAGTGTTTTTTTGAACAAATTCATGAGATAAAATGTCTGGTTAGTCTTCTATCGCATTGGCAACAGCGTGGTTACTCTTTCACTCATTGACAACAGATGTTCTGTTGTTGAAGACCAAGTATCGTTCGGTGCTCATTCTCGTAAACATGAAATCTCACATAACCCCATAAGAAAAATTCGATGTGGGGGAAGGAGGAGTTACTTTACATTACCATTCCGTCAAGTTTTATCATGACGTTTTAAGTTAATAGTCTTATTATTTGAATCGTATTAATTAAAAATATCTGTGGCGGAAACCACCTTCGTGAGAATAATATGTCCGCGGATGTGTAATTCATTAATTAAACACTTGAATCGAATAGCCGTAATATTTAAGTTCTGCCGTATTTGGAATGTTACGTTGTTGCTGAGAAATATGTAAAAATTCGAAGATTTGAGGAAGTTGTTGAATAAGCGGAAGAAATTCATTTGCGGTTTCCATGCAGCTAGAGGATTGTCCGAAAAATGACCGGAGAGATGGGTGATGGATCCTGAAAAGGATTTTAGAAGATGAAAGATACTGTAATGGCTATTTAATCAACATATTCTTTTCGAACGTGATCATAATTCTTAGAGGGTAATGGTTTATTATCGTATGTTGAGTGTTTAAGGATTCAGATTAACA
Organism: Eucriotettix oculatus; assembly: GCA_034510155.1. Lineage (NCBI taxonomy): Eukaryota > Metazoa > Arthropoda > Insecta > Orthoptera > Tetrigidae > Eucriotettix > Eucriotettix oculatus. The sequence goes on from CM067381.1 coordinate 56,887,948, forward strand.
ATCTGACTGTTACGCGTTGATCGTTGATGGGATTTAAGCATATTTCGTTTCTGGACTTTTCATTTAATTTTGAAGAGTAAACACAAAAGTAATTATGAAATTTTAAATTGAAGGTGCCAATGTATGTCTACTTGTTCATATAATAATTCACTAATTGCAATTGTTTATCTTGCATGTTACGGCGAACGAGTTTTTCATTGGTCTGGCAGCCTAACGTCAGATGATGCCACCCTTCTATCCCGAATCCCGAGTCCGCACTGCTCCAGCCCGCTGAAATACATCAATGCAGGTGGCAAATCCTTAAATAATGGTCGGTAACCTCAATAACAATCGTAACCCAAGTGTACCTGAGCTCAAAAGCGTTTCGATGGTTGTCAGATCCATGTTGTCTTGAATTAGAGAACTTGCTTTTCCTGAGCTTCAATTGAAGCACTTCTTCTCTGTTTTAAATTAAAATAGTGCACCTTATATTTATACAATGTCCATTCTTCACATTTTTCCTGTGAAGAGAGTGATTGGTGAATTGTAGGTGAGTTTGAGCTTCAGGTATACAGGGTGAGTGGATGGATCTCTCATCGGGTTCTGGCATCGAACCGGACTCTCACGGTTGTTAGAGTAACTGCCCTGCGAGGGGTCCGGATTCGATTCTCGGTTCTGATCGAGATTTTTTCCATTCTGATTTTCTAAATTCAAATTCATGGCTTTTTGGATTAGCTTCAATTACAGCATTTATTCTCTGTTTGGAAATAAAAGTTGTGCAATTTGATATTGAAGCTATCAGTGTGTATCTACAGGGGTGGACAAAATAATATGTATGCTGGAAACACGGTTTCCGTCTAAATAATGCGACGCGTATGTATTGGAAAGCTTATAATCAAGTCTTGTAGGCTATATTTCAGTGTATTTACTCTTTGTTATGCGGTGGCTTAAAACATGTGATCATTCAAATGTGGGATCTGTCTGATTTCGAAAGAGGGCAAATTGTCGGTGCTCGCTTAGCGGGAGCGTCTTTGATTAAAACAGCTGAAGTGTTTAACGTTTCACGAGCTACTGTACCCACGGTAATGACAGCATACAAAAAAACACGGTAAAACAACATCGGCGAAGAGGAATAGTGTGCGAAACCTAAATTAAGTGACAGAGATGGACGAACATTAAAAAGGATTGTGGCCAGACAACATAAAACTGCCGCCGAAAAAGTGACAGCAAAACCTGTTTCTCAAGAAACAGTACGGAGAGGGCTTTAAAAGCTAACATTCATGGATGAACTGAGGTTGCACAACGCATTATAACAGCCGCTAAGCTACGAAAGAAGTGGTGCGACGAACATAAAAACTGAACATGATTGTGGTATGGTCCGATGAATTATTATTCACGTGATTTCCTGAAACTGTGGGGTTTATGTTTGGAGAACCCCAGAACAACGGACTGCCTGCTTCCTACAGTCAACTCTGAATAGTGCTGCCAAACTCGGCCACATTCCAAGATGATAATACGTCCATAAACACAGCCAATAATCTTCAGCATTGGTTTGAGGAACATTAAAATATAAAAAAATCTTCACTGGTCAGCACAATCGCTAGATCTCAACATAATGTTATGGGGATTTTTAGAGCAGTGTGAAGAGCAGATTTCTATCTCCCAACATCATAGAAGCATTTGTTGGATGTTTTGAGTCAAAAATGAGACAACATTACGTTGGAATCCGTTCAGACTCTATATGAAACTCCTGTGAAGAATTGCAGCTGTTCTACAAGCGAATGTTGGCCCTAAACATTATTAATAAATAAATAAATATATATCAGGTGTTTATACTATTTTGTCCACCCCCAGTAGTTGCTTATATAATGATTAATTAATTGAAATGGTTTATCTTCCATATTTCGGCGAACGAGTTTCTCATTGGTCGGACTGCCTGACCTCAGATGATGACGTCACCATTCTGCCTTGCATCCCGAGCCCGCACTCCTGTGGAATCCAAGCAGCAAAGAAAGTCTCTATTGTGACCCATACATCAGTTCAGCTGGCAAAAAATTAAAAGGAAGCTCTACAACCCATCGAGGGTCTGGGCTTACCGAGTCGACTGTGGACTGTCCTCTTACATGACACATTCCATATTTGGACGGCAACATCAATAACAATTGTAAACCACGTGTACCTGAGATCAAAGAGCGTTTTGATGGTTGTCAGATTCGTGCTATTTTGAATTTGAGATCTTGCGAATCTTAATAGGAAAACGAGAAATATTTATATTGTCATTATGTATTAGAAAGTGGATATGTTTGAGAATACTGAAAATAAAATGTGTATTGATATCTGTTGTTTCTTTATGGGACCGAGATTTGATAAGTGGTCTCTTGAACAAAGTAATCAACCCTTCCCGGAGCTTTTTGTGCAATAGTGTGACAGTCCCGCGCGGTCTGATACAGGGCACCGTGTTTTTGGAGGAGTAAAATATTGTTTACATCAACATTCGGCAGTTGTGACTGCATTTCACGCATGGTCAGCCGCGCGGATCTGACAATAATATTTTTTGATTCACACCCGTTGTGAATTGGGTGTTTTCGTGATGATTTGACGAACAATAATGAGAGCACCAACACTTCAGTGGTGGCCGTTTGTCGTTCTAACCTTTGTATTGGTCGACCATTTGGAATGATTGTGGTCTATATTAATACAATGTTTTGCTTAAAGACGATGTGAGCAGTTTTTTTTGAGGATCGAATAGTTTTTGTCAAGTCCAATGATTATTCAAAAAAATTAAGCATCCAACGATCCATTGACGTGAAGTCTCCAGAGCGTATGGGGGAATACGAATTCAAACATAAGGAAGAAGGCAATTTGTTATATTTACCGTCGGGCTTTCGGGCTAAGCTTCTGTCTTCAATACGCGGCTCCGAGTGTTACGCATTGCCTCCTTCGCGACAATAACCGGTCTCAGGTGCGCTTATTTTGTATAATATATTATAATGTAAGGCGTGGCGCTGAAGTGAGAATGGCGACGCGCTTGACGAATGCGCCGGATCGGGGAAGCGCAATCATAAATAGTGTTTGGTTTGCGGTGGCGTAATGTACGGGCTCCCAGTGGCGCTGACGCGAATGGCGCCAAACCTGGCGAGTTATGGCGGAGATAACTGCGCGCCCAAGGACCGACCCGCGCTCCTATTGAGTTATACCCGTCCTCGAGAACGCGACTGCCGTAAATCGCGACAGAGGTTTTCTTAAGCTGCACAGGCAATTCCAGTCTTGCCCCCTCCACCCACCTATATATGAAAGAAATTCTATCTTGCGTTGAAATACTCAATAACTCCCCAGCCTCCCTAATCTCCTCGACGGTTTCTTCTGACGTGAATAGATCTCTGGAATAGGCGAGGCCACAGGAACGGATGTGAAAATTTTACGGGTGAAAGTGGACCTACATCACTCTTCTGAAATGAAATCCAGAATATATAGGTTGAATTATTAAAAATTGCACTTCAAAGTATAAACCAGCTGCATATCGGTGAACAGCAAGGTTAAATTCCTGTACCTTTGAAGAGGTGGCATGTGGGAAGGGGGAGGAGGAGGTACAAATTAGTGTACAGTTGTTTAGGTCGCTAAACACAATTTTTTTTAAAAAAAATTAATTTTATGCAATTTTTGTGAGAAATACACACTTTATTTTTTTTAAATATCCGTTAAATATATTTAATTTTTGAAAAGTGGATTATATATATTAAACAGTATATCTACATACGGTTTACGCTTTTCTGTCAGATAAACGGATCGCCGCCGCTAATGAACATAAAACGAATTATTTCCAGTTTTCTTAAATAACTCGGAAACCATCCATTTTTCTACACGATTGGCTTTTATATTATTGAAGAGGATAATATTGGCTACGGTTTATGTCTTTTTTTCTGTCCGATGGAAAGTTCCGCAGTGACCATGAGTTCAACCAAGAAGAAAAAATCCTTCGAAGATGTCCATCGGATAATTTCAACTGGTAGAAAAGAAGGGGCGTTTCGGTGTACTTTTCATGTTTGGCAATGAGATGTTTTTTTGGGTCGCTGCTAAAATTGCCCATGATACGTTAACTGCGGTCGTATTATGGACTGACGGTGCGAAATTCTAGGAAGGCTGCTTTTTGGGAGCCATCCATCCAGTAAGTCAATTAAATCTAAAAGAGGCAAGTTCATGAAGAAAAACCCCATAAAACAATATAATTTTATTTTCGTTAACATTACTGATTTTTCTATTCATGCGTATTTGTCCTCCAGTAGAGAAACTCAATGGTGTAACCTTTTTACACCACAGAATATTTTATATAACTAACAGTGGCAGGTCCCTGTGGCACAAAGCAATGTCTGTCGCGATTCCCTTAATGGCCGTCAACAATGTCCGCCATTTTGTTCCTGTGAAGAGAAGGCAATTGGAGCTGAACGCTTTTCTCGGGACTCCTTGCGGGCAAATCAGCGCCTCAAGCTTTCGGTCTCAAGCCTCTCGTTCACTCAAAAAAAGGGGGAAAGGCTCGTTTCGTGTTACACGGTTAAAGCAATTCCGAATGCATTGTGAAAATGAACCGTAATGTAACAGAATATCCGTAATGTAGACTAACAGAATACAAATTGTTGCTGAAGTTGTAGGTAGTTAGTAGAGTATGCAAGGCTTCGCTCGGTATTGAATCGCACTATTCAGGAGTAAATTCGAAAGGCCACTTAATTATAACACAGATCACACACATTCCCCTTCCTATCCCTTATTTTTTTTATAAAAAATGTCGCCTTGTAAAGCGCTTTGTGTTCAAGCCGCAAATTTTAGCTGATCAGTAGCAGGACACAATTATTACTAAAATATGAAAATTTTATCCGAGCAACTAAAAGCGCAATAAACGGACCTTTTTGGCAGAAGTGAGAACAAAATCCCAAGAACGTAGAAAGTCACATTACATAAAGTATTAACAAGATATTATTCGTAAGTGACTATGTATGGCTTACGTTTATGTAATTCATAGATTAGCATTTTCGTGTACGTTTATAAAGATTTATAAATTTTCACACAAGTCGACATCTGGTATAAATACAAATTTTTTAAAAATAGTTGCTTCAGAGCTATTTTACATAATCAACTTCCTCCTATTTTGATTTTCCATTAAATGTCAATAGTATTTGGGGCTGTTATCGATGAAATTTTGCATTAGGGTTATCTATTTTAGTGTTTGTTTTAAACTTTATTATATTGCTATTTTAATGTTTATAAGAATAATTGTAACTATTAATAATTTTAAAAAGTAAATTGTATGAGATAACGGGGAAGAGTGTGCATGTGTGAATGATGGATACTAGCAAGAAAAGAGAGACAAATGAAAATCCCCATTTCTATCGTAGTGGCTGTTGTTCTTTAAGAAACTCGCTGGTTTACTGTTCAAGCGCGTCCTCTCTATCCGTAACACTTTCACCTTATTACTCCTGCGCTCGTAAAAACGTTCCACTTAAAAAAAATTAATGTAGCAGTTAGCTTATAAGAGGGAAATTCATTTTTCATTTCGGAATCTGATCAGAACATGAAAATATAAATTAGAATTTCTGTTCTCGTAAATGTGCGAAAGTTCTTCCTGGAATTTCGAAGGTTTAAAAGCAGAATAAACTTAGTAATATTATATTTAATGTATTAATTTTATACTACAAAATAGTCTTTTGAAATGCCATTCTTCTTTACATTGTGGTAAGCAATTATGTATGGATATAGTGCGATTTTTATGGTGACATGGTGCATGAAGGTGGTCCAGGAACTGCCAACTCCTCTTTAATAGCATCGTGGGAATGTGTAAGGTAGAACAAGGTAAGTAGTATAGCAAAGTTGCTTTTGGCATAAAGGTCAAAGGTCCATGTTGCTTTTGGCATATATTCAAGGTCACCCAGTTTCTGACGCTGTGCGTGACGTCAGGCGTGACGTCATTTGTTCAAG